>ML804283.1:78816-127732 GCA_009831015.1 Picea engelmannii | reverse complement strand
TCTTTTACATTCCTAGGGATATTTATTGTGTCTATAGCTTCAACTCTTTTAGGATCAATTTTAATTCCATCTCGAGACACAATATGGCCCAAGAGTTTACCTTCTTGCATAGCAAAGTGAGACTTTTTGGGGTTTAAAGACAATCCAAACCTGCAACATTTCTCAAATGTCTGCTTGAGATGTATCAGATGATCTTCATCAGATTTAGAAAAAATGGTTAGATCATCAAGATAGATAACCACAAATTTGTCCCTTTCACCAATGAAAGCGATATCCATAGCACGTTGGAAAGTAGCACCTGCATTCATTAAACCAAAGGGAATCTTGTCATACATAAATGTACCCCAAGGGGTGGTGAAGGTTGTTTTTTGTTTATCGTGTTTGTTGACGACAATTTGATTGTACCCGAAAAACCCGTCGATCATCAACATACTATTTGCCCCAACTACTTTTTCTAAAATGTGATCCATTTTGGGTAGAGGGTAATTGTATTTGAGGGAGGACTTATTTAGATTTCTAAAATCAACACACAGTCTAATTTCCCTACTTTTCTTTCTAACCGGGACCAGGTTTGCTACCCAATCAGAGTATCTCAATGGTACAATTATTTTTGCATCCAGGAGCTTTTTGACTTCCCTTTCGACCACAGGCAATAAAATAGGATTGATTTATCTTAGTTTTTGTCTAAAGGGTTTGACCCCAAGCTTCAGGGGTATCTTATGTTCAATCACAGTGGTGTCATAGGTTCTCAACTCTTCATATGACCAAGCGAAAACGTCTTTGTACCACCCAAGTAAGTCTTTATACTTGATTTTTACCTCGGGAGGAAGGTACTTTGATATTTTTACTATCCTAGACTCCTCTTTGGTCCCTATGTCACAGTCCTCAACCTCTTCTGGTTGGGGTTGCAAAGCGAATTTTAAGGGCATATCATTTTCATCGAAAAGTCTCTCTAGAGGGATCAGTCCCTTCGGAATCTGATTGTTCTTTAAAACCAACATGCGATGATCAACAATTTTCTCTCGGAACACCTGAGGCTCCTCTACCACTTGCATGATCCAGACATGATCATTTTGTTTCTCCTGGTCAATGTGGGTTTCAGAGAAATCACCCACCATTTCCAGGAACTTTCTGATCTGTTCGTCATCCTCGAAGACCTGCCAGTGTTGTATGTTATTTAGTATGGATGGTCTGTGCCTTACATCTATGTGTTATTTTAATTTGAAAACGGTAGGGGGTACGAAAGTTGAAGCTGCTTTGGCTAACGAATCGGCTTGCAGGTTTTCAGCGCGTGGGATGAAATGAACATTTACCGATGAAAATAAATTTTCCATTAAATCCCAGGTGCAATTCTTGTAAGATCTCAATCTTGGGTGTTTGGCCTGGTATTGCCGGTTTATCTGCTTCACTATTAACTCTGCATCTCCGTATACTTCCAGGTTCTTTATGTTCAGCTTCCTGGCAACTTCTAATCCTAAGACTAAGGCCTCATACTAGCATATGTTATTGGTACAACATATATCCGACTGAAGCCTGTAAGAGAAAGGAATAACAAATTCATTTTCAGGTGCTACAAATAGTACTCCCGCACCTGCTCCTTCATATGATATGTCACTATAAAAAAATATTTTCCAAATTCCAGTGCTATACAAATTTGCGTCTATCTTTCCTGATTCGTTTTCATCTATGTAATTCTCTTCTGTACAGCTATTTACACCATCATCAAAAGACAAAATACAATTTCCTAGATCTTGATCGACAACATAAACATGAAAATTGTTAGGATTTTGTGGGTTGCTCACTGTGTACGCTAGCCTCGTTTCCCTGTAGAGCCGAGTAAATTGTCCACCAAACACAGGAATCATAGCGTAGGTCATGTCTAGTTGAAGAGACCCCCAAAGTTTGGCTCCCCATGACCTAGATAGTAGTAAACCATACTTCAGAGGTATATCGGCGATAACTACATCCATCAGGACGCTTTTCACTGGGACCTGTGCAAGGGTGACAACTAAATATTTTATCATACCCATGCACTTAACTCTTCTTGAATCAAAATATTAGAGATCTCCATAAGGCCTGGTGATCTCGAGGCCTAGTCTGTCCATAATAGATTTGGGCATCACATTATGCGAGGCCCTAGAGTCTAGCATGCAGTTATGCAGCAGTCGATCATGCACATTCAGGGTAATATAGAAGGGGGGGACGTTGTCTCTGGAACCCTTGAAATGTGGACCAAAAGTGATATTAGGCTTATCATCTTCCAATTTTATCACGTCAGAGTGGCTTTCTAGATCTGAAAAACCTATCATTTTGGTTATCTGCTTTCGATACACATGATTTTTCACTAATTCGACCAGGGGGATCGATATTTTGATCTTATTTATCTCATTTTCAAGGCTGAAACCTCCACGACCTTTGTCCGTTTCTCTGGTTGAAACCTCAGACTCCTTCTTTTCTAACTTATTTGTTTGTGCTGATTTATTTCCCATGAGTTTGTCTACCGGTATGTGTGTTTCAGCTGTCTTAGTTTCTTTCGCTTGGGTCTCAGCCTCCTTTACTTTGGGATTCAGTGAATCTACCTCTCTTACTTTGCTGGTAGGTATCTCGGTCTATTTTGGGATGGGCTCATATATTTATCCTTTGGGGAGAATTTTCTTGGGTTGAGGAGTGGACACAAGTTTGTTTTTAGGCCTTAGGTTGTACCTAGGTTGGACCTCAGCCATTATAGAATCAATTATTTCTTGATCAACAGAAACATCAGTGTTGTTCATGTCAACGTCTTTATTTGACGGTTGCAATGTGTTTAAGGACTTCTCGTAGTCTTCCTTAGTTAAGTAGGGCTGTGTGCAATCATCACCCAAATTTGTCACATCTTCATCCAGGTCCTCAAAATCTTGCAGGTCGTTTCCTCCTATAAAATTTTCATTTTTTAAAGGAGTTTGAATTTTCTGGTCTTTATTTTTAATCCGTCTTTGTTGATTTTGAAGATTGGGGTTTCTTCTAAATTCCCTCTTTACGAAAGGATCTACCTTGGATTGATCTAGCTCCATTCTGGAAATCTTATTTGATAACTCTTTGATTATCCTAGCCATATCATCGATTTTATCATCTGAGGATATACTAGGCCCTGAGGGTCCCACTTGTTCCCTAAAATGTTTTGTTTCTCGGTTTCCCATTTCTACCTTTGTTTTCAGTTTTCCAGAAGCCATCATGTTAGATTCGATCTCTATGACATCATCTTGAATTCGGGTCAGGGTAGCCCCTCTCCTTTCTCTCAAAAGATGTGCGAAATCAGGTTCGAAGGCTCCCACAAAGGTTACCTTGGCTGCAGGTTGGGATGGTTTAACTTCGACTGAGATCTTATTATATAACTTGTTAAATCTTTGAATGAATTCCATAACAATTTCCGATTTTTTTTTTTAAAGACCCAAACTCGGTCCAATAATACAAATGGTTTTTCCTTTCACCCCATTGTCTAAGAAAAGAGTTTTCTATGGCATCATAGGATAATATCGAACCTACGAGTAGACTTCGAAACCAGGTTCGTACCTGTCCTTCGAAATTCTGGACGAACAAACTCGAGTATACGTCTTCGTGTTCGAGACCTAGGATATTTGCGAACTGATCAAAGAAATTTATATGTTCGGTCATGGTCAAGTCCCCTTCCCTTGTAAATTTAGGTAAGTTTTTCATGTAGTTTTCGGGAAGGTCGTGAAGAGGGACAGGTAGGACCATAGGCGCATATCTTGCCGCTACTTTAGCAAAAATTATGGGAGGTGGGGGCGGCGCTTGGCCCCCCACTCCTCCTCCTGGATCCCCTCCACCTCCTCCTATGACAACCGTCATCAGTACTACAGGATAGGGAAATGATGCGTTGTAAAGAGGGTTCTGGAACACTAAAAGTGAATCTTTAGCTTCTTTGAGAGACGAGAAAACTGAAGAAAGGTGAAAAGGGATGCAAGGGATTGGTTCCTCGGATTTGCAAGAGATGTAATCAGGGGAACTCGCGGGCGTGGAATATGAGTATATGGTATACTCTTTGAGACTAGGCGGGGTCGTGAAATCTAACTGAAGGGTCGACGGGATATCGATCATTGATAAATTTACTGCGAGATTTTCACCTTTATGTACGTCAGAGGTTGTCGGATGGATTTCACTTTTAACTTCAGGGAGAGCTAAACTTGGGTTGATGGTTTCAGGGGGGAAATTGTACGAAGTTGAAGGTTCAAAAGAACTCTTAGCCTTGGGTTGTGGGTACTTAAGCTGGTAGATGACAATGGTTGGCTTAAGGGAGCCTTTTGTTTTCAATATTCTTTCGGGATCGGAAACGAGCATGGTCTGTTTACCATCTGGGTTTTTTCTAGTGTTCCTTCGACCGGAAGCCAACTTACTTAAACGTGGAGTCACCAAGTGAATGATGAAAGTTTATCCTTAACAAGGTGTTCACCCTTTGTTCACTATCAAAGGGTAGAAACTAAAAAATGTCATTCTCCCAGGGAAAAGGTTTCTTAACTTCGTTCCCTGGCAATGGTGCCAGAAAGATGTTGTTCCAGAGTCTGTACTTAAGGCTAGAGAGTACAGGGTCTAGGCATCCGAAAGTGGTGTGAAAGATAAAAAGGGGGAGGATGAACCTTCGGGAAAGGAGGCTAATGATGATTTCTAAGTTTCCTCTGTCTCGCTTCCAAAAGTTCCTGGATGCTTATATCCCGTTCAATGGTGGCCCATGATCGTTCTAGTTCTACTCGGGTGGTAGCTGTTTTAGGTATGGTGTCGAAAAGGTTCAGAGCGATGGTGGTTTGATCCAACAAGACGGGTTCAATATTGGGCTGTCTAGAAATGGGAACAGTCATAGAGGAACAGGGAAAGTTAAAGGAAAGTTCAAGGTTTAAGATGCTGCCTCAAATTTTTGGATTGTAAAAAGAGTACTCTTGAATTTGAAATCACAGATAGAATGCAAACTAAAGGCCTTTTCCTGTAACTGAGTTAATTTTTAATAAATCATGTGAGAAATGTGAGAAAACATTAAGCTGTCTATAATGCGAGGCTCCTATCAAGGGAGAATCTCACCCTGTAAACAGAAGCAGAAAAAGACAAGAAGAAATCCGACGAAGCATGAAATATAAAGATCTAAAAAATTCACAGGTCTTGTACCTGCTGATAGCCGATACAGAGGAAAAACCGCAAATGATTAGACGTCTAAAAGTTGATCACCACGGTAGAGGTTATACTAAATTGCAATGAAGCATTCATCAGACATATATATGCGAAATGAAATTGAATACAAGATAACAAAGGAAACAAACTCATAACTCAGTCTTGACAGAATCAGGAATCTTTGGATTGCTTTGTATTAATTTTCAAACGAAAAAGTCTCTATTATAAATGGCCAAAAAGGTCTAGCCTTGTTTCTTTCTTCAAAATGCCTCTTTATACAAACTTCTGAACATTTGAATTTCAATCGTTCCTGAAATTTTTAGTTACAAAATGGGAAGTTCAAGCATTTCGCTTCTTTGCCTTTGTCATCTTTCATGTGGGTGGAGCACCTTCCTTTCTTTACTCTTCGGGTTCTAAAAATAAAATAGGCAGATAGATGTCATGATTTGGTACCAAAAACCTATCCTTTCGCCTGCTTGGTGCAAGTGACGCACCTCTCTACCAACTGGGCTATCAACCTGGAAGGCTCTGCTTGGTGGTTTGCCTCAAAAGTGTAACAATCCTTTGCTAACTGTGGCAACCTTCCTCCCACTTGTCGGTCTTTGACGATCATAGAACATAACTGTATACTTGGTTTTATCAACCATTTATCCACTTGGACTATGTCAGTCTGGCTGATCTGTGATATTTCAACCTGCTCTTTTTCCTCGTTCTCCTTGATATTGAGTAGGTGCTTGTCTATATCGATTTGGCCCAGTGTCCCAGCGCTGCTTCCATTATCGAGACACAACAAACTTTCATCTATCAAGCTGAAGGTTTCTTCACAAGATTTTCTTACCTCTTTAGCTCGTTCTCTGCTCTCTGATATGTTTCGCTCCCACGCCTTCAACAAGATGTTACCTCTGGTCTGCTCTAGGATGGAGAGCTTGGAATTACTGCCCATTTCCTTTCTCGTCATGGCTATGACAACCTCTTGTAAAGAGACCCGAGCCGCCCCAACTTCTCTTTCTCTCAAAGAGATGTCTTCCAACACTTGATCAATGTTCTGGTAGTGGTTTTGAATGGTTTCCACTTTAGCAAGTAAATCTTGCTGAGCTGCTGACACTCTTTTTCGGACTTCAATAGCTTGGGATTGGAATATCCTGATATCTATCACCTGGCTCTCGGTGAAATTTAATTTTTCCTGTAACTGCCCTATCAATTCTTCTTGCTGGCTTATCTATGACTGACTGGTCTGGGCCGACAACTGTGTTTGTTTGAGATCGGATTTGAGCCGCTCGATTTATTTTTGATCGGCTACTCTGACTAGCTCTAGACCTGTGTTCACCTGATCTCTGACAGTAGCTTCTGCTGTAGCTAGCTTAGCTTCCAAAGTTTTGATTAAGCGGTTCTTCCGCATTAATTGTTCTTTTAGGGATCTGATAGAGTATTGGTTGGCTGTAGAAAAAGCCCCCAACGTCCTTACTATCTGAGTTGCGAATTCCCCTTTTTTCATGGCTTTTCCATTAGTTAGAATTTTGAATTTTTTGGCTACTGTGCCCACTTCTCGGTAAATCTCTTGCTTCACAATGGCCTTTCTCTTCTTATCGAAGAAAAATTCGTTCGGAGGCAACTCTTCTACAGTAATGGGTGTTAGTTCTTCGTCGAAAATCCATCCCTCACCGGGGGTCCCCTTCGTGGACTGTAGGGGAGTGACAGAAGCGATGGGACTACTGGTTTGCTTGGATGATTTCCCCGGGGTAGCCTACGAGGTTGGCTTGCTTTAAGGGTTGGGGGTCTCGACTTCCTATTTCGGGCCCCCAGTTTGATTTTTCTTTTCCTGATTCTCCTCCTGGTAAGGTCCTGAATCTTTGGAGCCCTTGGCTTCCGTTTGCTGTACATTTCCGGTCGGTGGATTCTTACCCTGTAAGATTGGGGGAAGGTAGCTTCACCGGTGTTCCTGAAATTTGAAGAAATCGACCATCTCCTCGGGCGACAGGGTTTGAATCTGACTTAGGACCTCAGCATAAGATCTCGCTCCTCAGAAGATGTCATCATGAGGTGAATGCTCATGTTCATATCTTTTAAGGCCACAACTCGCCATGTGATTACCCACGACCTTGTGTGGGTCATGTTTCTTGAACTCAATGTGGACCAATTTAATATCTTCTAAGGCCGCTTCCTCGACCTTTGCATGTCTGAAATCTAATAAAGAATATGTATTCAAATGGATGGGGAAGGGCAGCCATACCTTCTTCTAAAAACCTTTAAGCTCTTTGCTTATGCCACCGATCACGGTTTGCCTGGCGATTTCATGACATACCAACCTATCTGGTACAAATAGTGGTAGATCATACGAGGGCACAGAGGCGCCAAAAACCCTGATGTATGAAAATTCTGCTTCTATATACCAGTCAACCACACTACTCAAGTTGGTGGGGACGCTATCTGAAATCCTAGGCGTTCGGTTACCAAAGATGGAGACATGCATTGGTACCATTACCCAATTGAAAATCTCGTATATGAATTCTGTGGCATTATCCTCCCAAAGTTTTGAGTGGTTGACATGGATAGGCTCAGCATCAGATGAAGTCTAGCTCCAACTCATTAGAGGGAAAGGTGTCATGAAACAAACAACGTCCATGATGTAGGCGAACATGAAAAATGAGGTGGCTTTCCCATTCGCCTTCTGTGCTCGATATTTAGTAATCTGACTGGTTAGATTGTTTGAAAACAGTTTGGCCCATTCGAAGGAAAAACCTTTAGTGACCGTGTGAATCAGAGGCACCCACGGGAGGAAAAAGTGTGCGGTGTCCTCCCTCCCATACAACCTATAGGTCATCATTGCTATATACTTGAATTGTGGTTGTAAGGAAGAGATTGAATAAACTCCGTTACCATCCGCCCTGAATTTTGCGGGGTGTGAGACCCAATACTTGATTAGATCAGACAAGTTTCTACCGTATTGCTGGCATTCCTTCTGCTTGAAATCTTCTAGAAACTCGACATTATATGCAAAGTTTGGCGTGGGTGACAGTTGATACATTGCTTGCAAATGTTCTGGTCGAAAAGTCCCAATCGTCACATTCTGCTCGCTGATAATAGTCCTGGTCGGGATGTCCACATGGTCTAGTGCCCATCTGATCATATCATAATAGGGAAGGAGCCATGGCCTTGCCGCTATTTTGTGCATCTCCGCTTAAATGACGATTTTGTATTTGGTGGCCAAATCGTCCTTCTTGTTATTGCTGGAATCGTTTGAGATATCCACCAATTCAGACTGAAGAATGTCAGAGACATATGACCAGGTTTTGATAGTATCAATACTTCGGGGTGGAGTGTCAGAAACAGTATCTGTGCCCTGACCTGAACTCTCAGCAATTGCCTTGGACGCTTTTCTTGGAGACATGATAGAGGACTCTGTACTTAGCTCTCTTGTAGTAAAAATGTAGATACAGACAAAAGTTAGCTTGATGAAAAAACTTCTTTGCGCAAAACATAAATGAAATTTGAAATAATGAAAGAAAGAACTCTGTATCTTAACCATTTAAAACCCGGTGTCCTTGTGAATAGAACAGTCAAATCATTTTTAAAGAAAGATTTAGCAGTAAAAGAAATATCCTTACCTGTCACTTCGCCGTATTTCAAATAAATTCCATAATTTTATGGCGGGTCCTAGCACAAATCAACGCAAAAACATTTAAATTTACCCCGTAGACAGTGCGTGTTAAAATTTAAATTTACCCCGTAGACGGTGCGTGTTAAAATGTATTAATGCATTTATTGATCCGGATTAGCTCCTTTAATTAAGCTTGTTTTAGTCTTTAATCTCCTTTTTCGGTGTTCGTCGTATCGGGAGAAAACACCCCTTCCCTTTGAGCTCCCAAAACCTGAAATCGTGATGATGCAATTTAGTTTGAAAAACGTAATCTGCATTAAGTGCTTAACTAATCCATGTTTAAAGAATATTGCGACTTCGCGACTCGGGGCTATGAAGGTATAGTTCTTTGGAAGAGCAATTGTCGAGTCGCGAAACCCTGACAATGTTTGACTATGGTTTAAAAGACTTATCTCTGACACTAACTCGGGTGACTTTTGGAACCGTCTTGCGACTTCGCGTATCAGAGTTTGGAAACCTTGCAACTTGTAACTCCCGAAGCGCGAAAGCATGAGGTAAAGAAAAGTGATAGACTTGCTTAGTGGTTGGGACTATGATGATTTAGGACTATTGTCGGGGTAAATTTTTTGATTGCAAGAATTATATTTCAACAATTTGTAAAAGGCGGCTCCAACACCATCTTCTGTGTGAAGATAAGATATCTTTTGTGTGAAGACAAAACTTCTGATGATTTATAGATATGCTAGTCGGTGATCATGATGCCAGATGACCAAGTGGATTATATTGATGCCACCTATTATCCAGTTGATGATGTTACCCAGTTGATGATGTTGCCCAATTGATGATGTTATCCAGTGGATGCTACTGCCTAGTTGATGTTGACATCCGGTGACCTGTCAAAATATAAAGAATATCCTTCTTGCTAAGAGGGAGTGTTAAAATATTGTGTAGCTGCAAAGAATATTCTTATCCCCTTTTGTGGATAAAGATAAAATATATTTATTATTGATTAGATCAATCCCCTTTTGTGGATTGATCATGTCGGGCATTGTAATTGACCAAATCCCCTTTTTCAGATTGGTCAAACCCTAATTGTAATAGGCTAAATGAAAAGATGACCCAAGAAGATATTAAAGTGGTTATAAACATCCAAAATGATAAGTCGGCCCAGCCAAAATATATTAAAGTGGTTATAACCACCCATAATAAGAAGTTGGCCCTGCCAGTGAAAAGACACATGTTCAGAACCTGCCAGATTGTATAAATAAGAGAGGCCGATGCCTCATTTGGACACACACTCAACTCACTCATCTAGTGCACAAGTATTGAAGGAAGATGCAATTACCAGTTTCTAGAAGAAGGAAGAGAGAGAGAGGCGCATCCTTGGGAGAGGAATTTTTGTGTTGTTTGGTTCATTATCTTGGCATTATATTGGCTATCTATATTAAGGGAGTTTTGCTGGGTTTTCTTCCCCTTGAGGGTTTCCCAGGATAAATGATTGTGTACTCTTGTGATTGTGTTTCTCTCAGTGATCCTGTCGATGCTATTGTTATCTAGTAAATTGAAAGTAACCTAATAATAGCTTAAACTTTAACACTAATTCCAATAAACTCAAATAATGAAGAGCTTTAAGCAATTCTAGAATTATGAACTATTTGATCTATCTCTGAATAAGTAAATAACAAGCAATCTATCTCCAAATTATTTCATCTATCTATTTAATCTTCCTTTGAATAAGAAAATGACAAGTAAGCAAATAAGCAAATAATCTGTCAAAATTATCTTTACAAGTAAACTATATTCTTAAAGCAAAAACTCACAATTGTTTCTATCTTGCAAGAATGAACACTCATCTACCTAACTAAAAGCAAGAAAAGCAAGAACTCACATCCCGATGGAATCTAACTACTAATGAAAATTCAAGTAAACATTAAGTAAACGTCAATCATTCACTCTATCACACTAATACTAGGAAATACTTTGTTCAAAATCACTAATGTAAGCGAAGCTATATACTCATAAACTCATAATTTAATTATTAATAAAAAATCTTAATTCAAATTCATATTTTAGAATGACAATAAAAACACTCTGTGCAAATCTATAACTCTTGACTAGTGCTAATTAAAAATTACAACTCAAATCCATGACTGAGATTTCATAATCTTAAATGAACTAATCTATCATTAAAAATCGTACTTCAAAATCAACCAAAATGCTATTAAAGATCATAACTCAAAGTCTATTTCTACAATATCATGCTGAAGCTAAATTAATAAATGGAACAGACCTAGAGAGAGCATTTTCAATTACAAGTAAGCCTATCTAAATTAATACTCTGTCGAAACTAAAGCTAAAGCAGTTAATCTATCAAAACTACAAGTAAATCTATTTAAATTAGTACTCTATCAAACTATCAAAACTGAAGCAATTAATCTACAAATAAACCTATCTAGATTAGTACTCTGCAGAGTAACTTATAGTTAAGAGGAAGAAGGCATAACACTACAATTAACCATCTCCTACAACCTGCAAACAAAACAAAACCATGGACATCCTTCTATGATCTACACAATTAAATCAAGCAATTTGCAATTAAGGAAAACAAATTAGATTAATAGTTTATAATTAACATATACACACAACGATTAAAATTGAGAAATACATACAATGAAGAAACAATTTCAAAATCTAGATAAGAATCAAGATGATGCAATTATATACTGATATACACATTTACCCAGACCACTGGTGGGCCCCCCAGCAGGTCGTGGCTACTCTCTAACAGTAAAATGCAGGCTCAACTCAACACAATTCTCTCATTAATAAAAATGAAGTTTGAAAGACAATTTGTAGAAAATGTCTGAATTACACAATGAAATTATTCTCCAAATTATCTCCCCTGGTCTTGCCACTGATAGTGGTATTTATAGATAAGTTACAACTTGAGAGGTTGACCACTGGAAGGGTCGACCTCCTCTAAAAATGGCAAATTCATTAAATGAGCTGCTAACAACTTTAACTTCTAGAAAATCTGTGAGCCACTCAATGATCAACATAACTGCCCAATCTGAGGTGTAAGGAGCTTTGTAGATGGAGGCTATGACGGGGCACAAAACCTAGGTCACCAATTCATCCACCACAGGTCGCTAATGTGCTAAACTCCAACTCCTCTATGCTCCGAGTGCTAGATGGAGTGCTGTATGCCGAATTGAAAACCACAAACTGTTCTCAATCCAATCAGAATTCGAGGAAACGACCTAAGGGGGACCTAACTGGGAATATTATGCACAAAACCCATGTGCCGGATTTTTCTGATTCCACTTCATCCGCCCACAAATTAAGCTTGAAGTTCACTGCCTGTAACAGTGTCAGATGGAGGATCAGATCACAATTTCGACCTATTGCAAGCAAACTAGAACGCTATATCTTTATAAACATTAAACTAAACTGAATTGATCTCAAAATCATTGTAAAAACATCAATTATACATACATGATGCGAACCCATGATAAATTGATATATAAACCTTTGAAACTCCTTCAAAATGGCTAATATGAAGCATAACATATGTAATATCGATGAAAAAAGGATTTTATCATCGCAATAAAATAATCAAAACATGAAACCAATAGGACGCGTGGCACAAGATCCCATAGTCCTGGGATTTGACACTTCGGTGAAATCAACGTGTGGTGCAAACGAGTAGACAATCACTGAAGTCATCCTAGCCGTTGATCTAGGAGGGGACACGTGGAGGCAAGTGAACCTATTCGATGTTTTGGCGTTGGGAGATATAAGGTTTTGTGTTATTTGACGACCAACATAAATCATCGAATCCTGAAGGGATTGATCTGGACCGTCCATTTGATCAAATATTTCAGACCGCCGATCTGGAACTCAACGTAAAGCGCTTTTCGATGATCCGGGAGAATTGTAGAAAAGGGCATTGTAAGAAAATTGTCGAAGCCCGAAAATATATAATCTGAGCCATTGATCTCAGGGTTCATTCTAGATCGTCGATCTAGCCGCTTAGTATTTGACAATTTGGGGAATTTGTGTTAAGAGATAAGAGGGATAGAAAAGTCCCGAAGTCCCGAAATTTTTGGAGGAAGAAGCTTTTGCCTACTATTTTGGCCCTCGGTCTTCGAGGAGGCTTTGTAAGCTCTTGGGGACTCCCGAAAAGAAAAATTTACACTCGGGAAGAAGGTTTAAGGACATGTGCATTAAGATTTTTGGATTTGAGGGAGCCTGTGAGCTAATTTCAGCTCCCGACTAGAACGATCCTAGACTGGGAGGCCGCACAAACCCTATGAGAGGGTGGGATTTGCATCACCTGTCAATACCTCTTCATGAACCTTACATTTTATTGCAACTGACGATGACCAATTTGCCAGATAGTAGGTCGTAGTGACTTCTTTTTACCACAACTCTTGTTGCAACTTGGTATTACTGATCATGCTCCTTTCTCTCTCTAGAAGAGTCTTGTTCATGTGTTCAACCATGCCATTTTTCCGTGGAGTGTAAACTGTGGTTTTATTCCTTTTGTTCCCAACTTCCTTGCAATCATTTTCAAATTCCAAAGATGTGAATTCGTCTTCATTGTCTGTTCTTAAACACTTGATTGACCTACCAATTCTCTTTTCAACTAGAGCTCTAAATTGCTTAAATACATAAAACACATCAATGTTTCTTTTGAGAATATAGAACCACACATTTCTAGAGTAATCATCTATAAATGTCACAAAATATGATGATCCTCCAAAAGAAACTGTAGGGGATGCCCCCCAAACATATGAATGGATACAATCTAGAATACCTTTACTTGTATGACTACATGTTTTAAACCTCTATCTACACTACTTCCCCAAAACACATTGCTTGCGAAAATTCAAATAAAAAGACTTTAAATATGGAAGTAACTTATGGTTTATTGGTACCTTTAGCCCTTTCTCGCTCATATGGCCTAGTATTTGATGCCATAAATGAGTAGCCTCATTTTCTTCCTTAGATACCATCACTACTTCATTTATTTGAGTGCTCCCTTCCAACTTGTAAAGGTTCCCAATATTTGTAGCCTTCATTACCACCAAAATACCCTTAGACACCTTTAGTGCTCCACCTTGACATGTAAATTTATAACCTCCAAATTCCAAAACTGCTAAGGAAATTTATAAATTCTTTTTAAGTTCTAGTACATGTCTTGCCTCTGCCAACATCCTTACAATACCATTGAACATTTTAATCTTAATGCTCCCAATCCCAATAGTCTTACAATAAGCATTGTTTCCCATAATAACAATACCTCCATCAATAGTTTGGTAAGAAGAAAATTAACTCCTATGTGGACACATGTGATGTGTAGCACCAAAATATAATAACCATTCCTCATGATATTTTGAGACATTACAAATAGATAAAACTTCATCAACCATACATGAACTTGACCCAACCGAATTTGCTATTATTAGGAAGTAAGAGTTTGTGAGAGATAAAAATAAAAAGAACATAAAAACATGCACACATAAATCACGTGATATGTATCCTGGAAAACCCTGGAGGGAAAAACCAATCAACAATAGATATTTTATTTCCCTTGACCAAACCTGACCAAGCGGGCCAACCTCCTGGCCCAACAAAGTGAGTCTTCATTGCTCAACTCTCAACATTAATCAATGGAGTATCACCAACTCTTTAATGGCTTTCATTACATGTAATCCATGGGCTACCAAAACCATGTGTCCGAAACCACCATTGTTGACCTAACAACTTTTACTGTTTCATCGAGTCAAGTTTAACTTAACATTCCCCCCTTTAAACTTGAATTGGGGTTTCCCATGACCAAATATAGGCAAACCTCCCTCAAAGTCAGGGTATATGGGAATTGCACATGCTCCCCCCTATCACCTAGGTCTATGTATACACTTTATCAATGAAACATCAAACCCAAGGTACACATGTCTAACCAAGTCTTACAATCATATGTCCATTTACATTCAAATCCATTAGAACGTTAATTATTATTTTTTATTTTTTTCATTGTTGAATCCTCTTGCCATAGCTTGACCAATATTCATGGTATTTCCAAATGCCATTTACATGTAGATGATATAATATCTCTCGTTCCCGAATCCATTCCTAGATCCTAATTTTTTCTTTAGTAGGCACTCACCCAATCCTTTTAATCCTCTTGATGCCTTTCTAGCGGCCATTTCCAAGCCTCTACCAAATCCACGATGCTTGTCATAATGTTTTCTTCAGAAATGAGATTAGGCTACTTATCACCATGCTTCTCACTTTGGTATTTTCACTTGATGGGTTTGCATTCAACCTCCATGACCTCCACCAAAGACATATTGACCTCTGTGTGGCTTCCTCAGTACACACAACTCAGTCAAATGTGCGGGTTCCTCACTACTTGACATCAACCTTTCTTCTCTACACTTCTATCTTGAGATTTCTCCTTTATGAAGCTCAACTTACCATCATGTACCGAAGAACTCAGCTCGACCCTTCTCTCATGGTCTTCATGGCTCAGCTAGACTTCATCCCACAGTCTTTCTTCTCAACAATAGCCATCAAATTTTCTCCACAACGCCCAATATCCTTCTCCTTGACGACTCACTTACCAGTGACTAGTGACCTCTTCAGTGGCTCAACCGACCAACATTCAACCTCTCTAATGGATTATGAGACCAATGTTCCTCTCCTTATTGTTTCCTAGGCTGTGGTTGCCTCACGCCCCTTAACCCCGCTCTACTACCAATTGTTAGGAAAAATAAAGTGCGAGAGAGATAAAAATAACAAGAACATAACAACATGCTCACATAAATCACACGATATTTATCATATAAAACCCTTACGGGAAAAACCATCTAAGAATATATCTATTATTCTCTTTGACCAAACCCGACCAAGCCGACCTACCTCTTGGCCCCGACCAAGTGAGTCTTCACCACTCAACTCTTGACACATTACAATGGAGTTTCACCAACCATTTAAAGGCTTTCATTACATGTAATCCACATATTCTAAAACCACGAGATATGAAAACCATGTGCTTGAAACCACCATTACTGACCTAACATATTTTACTCTTTCACCAAGTCAAGTTTATCCTAACATTTTATTCCTTTGTGGAGTCATCCTTGGATCCTAGCCTCTTCCAACAATCTTTCTTGAGATGCCTTGATTTATAGCAATACCAACATTTTGGCTTACCCTTTTTTCCTCTTGACTTAGATCTAGATGTACCTCTTGAATTCTCCCCTTTTTCTTTGGATTGACCCTTAACTACAATTTCTTATGATGTGGAGGTTTCTATACTGGATTTCCTCCTCACCTCCTTAGACAATAAGGCTCCCACAACAGAACCACAATCAATAGTTTCAGTGGTGCTAAAGCTAATAGAAGTGACTAAGTGGTCCCAATATTCAGACAATGAACACGAAAGCATGATTGCCTTATTTTCATCTTCGATTTTTACACCCATACTAGTTAATTGGCACATAAGAATATTGAAAACATTTAAATGATCAATAATTTTGGTACCTTCTTTCATTCATAAATTGTATAATTGACTCTTCAAGTTGATTAATTTTGTCAAGTATTTTGTCATGTAAAGGATCTCCATTCTGCTCCATAAGCCCGTTGTTGTTTCCTCTCCATCAATATTGAACAAAACATCATCTTCCAAACACAACCAAATGGTGTTGATAGCTCTTGTATCTAGATATTCCCAATCCTCGTCTATCATACCCATCGATTTCTTTGTCTTGCCTGTCAATGCCTTGTGTAGACCTTGTTACACCAACAAATCTTGCATCTTGAGCTTCCAAAACTTGAAATTATTCTTCCCATTAAAATTCTCCACCTCGAACTTTGCATTAGAAACCTTCGCCTTTTTTTTGCTTAAGAAAAATGAAATTCCACCCACTTTTGTTCATAATAGATGCAATAGAATTAAAACAATACAAGTAATAGTTCAAAAAACCTGTGACCTTTCATGGAGAATGAGAGTATCTATATAGAAAATGTGCTATACTATTTTGACAATGTAACTAAAGAGTCAACTATATTAAACTATGAATGGGACACGTCTCAGTTATTATGGAAAGGATTCCTACTTTGTATAGAAATATACACCACTGTTAGTTCCATTTTGCAATGTGCATCAGCCAGGTTATTGCATTGTAAAAATATCGCCTGTTAGGAAGGGAGATATAGCCACTACATAACTTTTAATCTAGATTAATGACCAAGAGTGAGATACCAACGTCCTTCTCCTTGGTGGATCATGTCCCAATGAACTTCTGCTCGGTGGCTCATCTACCAATGAACTTCACGACCTTCTCCTCACGACTCAACTTACCAGTGACAATCCTCTTCAACGACTCAACTTACTAGAAAGTACCAACGACCTTCTCCTCACGTCTCACATACTAATGACCCTCCTCTTCAATGAATCAACTTACCAATGAGTACCGACAACATTTCTCATAACGACTTGGCTTACCAGCGACCCCAATGACCTTTCTACCCACAACTTGACTCACCAACGACCCTTCTCCTCATGGATCGGTTCTGATACAACTTGTTGAGGATGCGTGAGCCCATAAACATTTATATGTATAGCAAAAAAAAATAATTACATAGAAAAATAAGGGGAAAATATAACAATTGAAAGAACATTCAACAAACAAAAAAATTATAGGGTAAAACCCTAACAATGCATCAAGGAAACATCCACAGGGTAAGGTATCGATATTCTTATTGGTCAGAGGTAAGTATTACCCAATAGGATTACAACACTTGCAAATTCTTCTAAGGAATGTGTAGATATACATTTCCTTCCATAACTACCACTGTTACGTGAACTACCACCATTTCAAGAACTGCCATCCATGAATCACTACCATTCACTAGTTTTGCAATGTTGTCACAATTCCAACAACCCAGACCAGAAGTTTGACATTTTTTGTAGAAAGGTTTGCAAATTGGAATTCATGGAGGCTCCACTAGGGAATCACTCGGAGTCTCCCACACAACATGCTAATACTAATAATTTTAATGGAGATTCTCCAACCAATCCTATTCCAATCAATGAAGAACCTGAGCAACAAACCACAAAGTAGGTAGGTCCACAACCTCCTAATGATTCTCATGCCTAGTCTTATTTTTCAGTTCACATTATTTGCTAAGAAAAGGTACTAGTCCCTCTCTCATCCTCTGATATTTTGTTATTGGTTAATAGCGTATGATAGGATTAAAAAACAATTATGTCAGTGTTTCCATTTTTTATAGTTGAACTCTGTCATCCCGATTGATAAAACATATGCTAGACAATGTTTAAACCACACCAAACCACAATATCATCTTGACAAAGATATCCAGTAGGTCTAGTTTCCTTCAACTACATAGTAACACCTACAAAAACTCTTAACTCATAGAATTATAATTTGAACCATCCATTGTTTATATTGTTTACATACAACTGCAACAATAACATATTAGAGGGTTAGATTTGATCCCCCTTGGCTCTTGATAAATCACGGGTTAATATTATTTTAAAATGATTTATAAGGGTATACAAATTAGTGTAAGTGGGTCTAATGGTCAAGAGCATGTGTTTTCTCCTAAGAGGTCATGAGTTCAAATCCAAAGAGAGGTAAGGTACATACAACTTTGTAGACTTAAGTAGTCAAGTGATTAGGAAACAAGGGTCCTTTATCTCATAACAAGGGGTCTCATACATCAATTTGGTGCTTGACTAGATCATGACCTTCAAATTAGGTTGTTGTTGTTGTTGTTGTTATTATTATTATTATTATTACAAATATCTCTCCCACCCTCTATTGTAAGAGTATTTTACTTTTCTCCCTTTCGATAAGTTTGATGATTAACCTTTTTAAGGATATTATTCATTGATCAATATGTTTTTATTTATGTTAATATGTGTCATACAATCTATGGGTCACAAGAGCAAGAGGGATAATTTTAAATCCTGAAGGAAAAGAGGAAAATGTTTATGCTTGGGGATTGGATAAGGCTTCTAATTATCAAGTTGAGGCACTTGCTTTTTACTAGGGCTTAAGGATCATTGATGAAAGGAAATATAGAAGCATAGTTGTCATCGAAGATTCTAAATTAATAATTAGATATTTTTATAAAGGCATAGGGTAGGTTCAACTTGTGTTATAACACATCCTCTATAGGATAAACAAAGAGTTGAAATGGTTTGAAAGAGTGGAGTTATTTCATGTGCTCAAGGCAATGAATAGGAAGGCTGATGAGTTAGTCAACATGGAAAACACACTCGACCAAGGAATATTTCGAGATAAAAGGGGACATGATTGGGTTCCAATCCCATAAGAGTTTACTCATTAGCATGGATATTAAAATGATTAATAGTGTGGTTAAGGAAAATTTTCGGGGCATTAAGCCACCCATTATTTTGAATTATTACACAATTAATGGTGGAAATCAGGCATAAGTGCCGAGCTACAATCAAGTCAAATTGCATTCAATAACCCAAGTGCTTCACTTGACTCCAGTGAGTGAGGAATACACATCAAGCAACATGAAGCCACAATGTGCAGTCATTCAACCATATGTGGGATACTGGAAGGTACCAAAGGAAGGAACAAATTGACATTCATTGGGAAGATTTACGCCTGCAAATTGGGGGGAATTTCAATCAGGAACCTCTTCTTGGTATTCTTGAGATCTCAATGAACATGAACAAAGTTGGATTAGGAGCAGGAGTAGGTATTTGGTGCATGGAGAACTATTACAATGGGGCAATCGGTTCTCAAATTTGGAATTTGAAGGGATTCTCAACAATTCAAAGTTGGAGTGGATGTTTGGGGGTCATTTTCTATTGGCAAGGAGTGTTAGGGTGCCACAAAGAAACCTTCATAATTGAAATTGGAAAGGAAATTTCTATTATATTGTCAATTGGAATCCTGGGAGTTAATTTGTTGGAAGGAATGGTGCACAGACACCCTGGACAATGCCCAATGTGTGAGGAAAATGAGATCAAGCATATTTTCAGGACTCAAGAAGTCAACATCACAACCATTAAGTCAGTTATCATGGAGATTGTATATTAAATCTAGGTGGAAGAGGTAGGAAGAGATAAGGAAATTGCATTGGTCATGGAGGTGGTACAATTTCCGAAGAAGGAGATTGCAGAATTGAAGGAAAAATGTGCCTTGCTCATGCATACTGTCAATGAGATAGTCAACTATCAAAATATGGCTTCTTCAAAGCCACAACCCTCTATTGGATCATCAGGAAACAAATATGGAGACACGATGCACAAATGGTAGACATGGATGAGGAACTTGGAACTCAAAAACCAATCAACACATAACTAAAGTTATAATGCATCAATCAATCTTTAATATCTTTTCATGTATTTTGAAGTTTGTTTTTAAGTAAGTATATTTATTAGAATATACCCCTATAGGGGTGGTTAGAAACTATATTTTGGACTTTGATACTGTGCCATAGATATTAGGGTGCAAATTTGAATTCTATTTTGATCTTTTTTGAAGAACAAAAACTTGCTATGTATCATTTTGCTAAACAATACGACTGCGGAATTTTTTCTTATATAAAATATAATCGTTCTTGTTAATATATGCATGTATGCATGTATGCTATACAATCTAGTGATAAAATACCGATCTATAGAAATATACTCAAAACCTATGCTACACAATCAAATATTGTAGAAGGAAGGTGATCACGACTTCAAAATTCCATAGACCTCTGTAATATGAAAAGGTGCAAGGCTTATGTTACACATTCAAACTAAATTGTAGAAGGAAGGTAATTACAACAAAATTTCTTACCTCTCTGTAATATCAAAGGTGTAAGGCGAGGAAAAAGAATCCAACAAGAATTGAGGTGGGAAACTTGCATAGAGGGGGTCCCTTGTCCCACAAACAAGGTGATCTCATACATCAATTTGGTGCCTAGCTATGTAGTGACCTTAAAATTATATTATTATTATTATTGTTGTTGTTGTTGTTGTTGTTGTTATTGTTACAAATATCTCTTCTACCCTCAATTGTCAAAGTAATCCACTTCTACCTCCTAAGCATGAGGTTAAAATACGACCGAGGTACACTATCCTAGGCTTAATGTATGGTGTTGATACCTAGGTGTTGCAGATACCACATGACCTTTCCTCTAGTAGCTTGAACAATGACCAATTAGAGAGACTAGGTATTTTGGTGGATATTGTTCATGGGCTGAAACCGTTCTTTTTAGTCTTGGAGCAAGACTGTAAACTACTTTTGATTAGCTAAGAGATCATCTTCCTCGAATGTAAGGAAACATGTTAATGGCATAGGACCAAGGGACATATGGAAAGAGTGAAACTCAACCTCTTATGAAGCACCAAAGGGTTATTATAGATGGCATGGTTTTCTCGAAATACAATAATGTGTTTACATGCTTTGGAGTTTAAAAGGACCCTTGCAAACTAGAAAACCTAAGTTGCAAAAGGTTTTTCACCTTCGAATTTTTTTTGTTTAAAAGTGATTATTAACCTTTTTAACGATATTGTTTATTTATCACTATGTTGTTATTTGTATTAACATACACAATGTATTATAATTATAAAATAACAAACTATAGAAAAATTATAAGGTCCCATGTTACATAATCAAACTATATTATAGAGGGTCCCATGTTACACAATTAAACTATATTGTAGAAGGAAAGTGATTACAACTTCAAAATTTCTTAGGTCTTTGCAATATGAAAAGGTACAAGGTTTGTGTTACACAATCAAAATATATTCTAAAAGGAAGGTAAATACAACTTCAATTTTTTTAAGCCTATGCAATATCAAAAGGTGCAAGGCGATGAAAAGGAATCCAACATGAGTTACACATGAAACTTGTGTGGGATGCAAAATGCAATATTTTAATCTCTTTTGATTGAGGTCTTCAAACTTGCATCTAATAATTAACAAAAAGTGACACGAGAATAGTAATTGATATGGAAACTGTTGGATTACTGAGAGGGGGGTGAATCAGTAATAGATCAATTGAATCCTTTTTAACCATAAAATGCAAGTGTTATATCAATGTAGCATTATCATCCAATAGTTTCAGAGTAAATAAACAATGAACAAATGAGCAATCATACACATACACAGTACACTAGTGTTTTTATGTGAAAACCCAAAGTGGGAGAAAACCACATAATACTTTTTCTTATACGTCTTTAAGAATTACATTCATTGGAAGCACCAACTTCCTTTGTTTTCCAGCTGCAACTGGAAGGAGGCTCCAACCCCCTAGTTTCTCAGGCTACAACTTGAGGGAAGATCCAACTCCCCAATTCTCTGGCTACAACCAAAAGGAGGCTACAACCCCCTATGTTCTTCGGCTACAACCGGAAGGTGGCTACAACCACCTATCCTTGCCCTGTCCAACCACCCTCTCGTAGAAGTAGAATGATGGAACTACTGCCACACTATCACTGTGAGATATACTGCTGTAAACCTGTACCAATCAACGTGCACCAAACAATCTGTAACAACTTGTACCAAACAACCTGTAATCAACCTGTACCATAAACAAGTGCATCAACCATGCACCAACCTGTACCTCAACCTATACCATCAACGAGTGCATCAACCATGCACCAAATGTGTACCAATCATGCATCAAATACACATAAACTATGTCTCATCAATATGAACCAACATCATCAACTATACACCTCATGTATGTGCCAACTCATCAACTACTTGTCTCAACCATGTACCCAACATGTACCTCAACCAAAATCCCTCATCAATTTCATCATCCAAATCAGATTTGTAACTCTGTAATAGACCTGGTGTATATGATCACATACTTGCAAAACTTCCTTAACTTTAACAACAAGAGACTAGCATTTTCATCAAACTTCACTTTAGTCTCACATGACTAATTTTGGACTAGTCAACAACCCTAACTTGAAATAATCATAACTATGTACCTGTTATGAATAAAGATCTAAAAATAGTACACAATGTTCTTCACTATCTTTTGTGGAATTCCTCTAGGTTTCACTACTTGGAACCTCTCAGAAAAGGAGTTATAGGAAAAATGTCATACCTTGTTGAATTCTGGCTTATTCTAGAGAACAAACTTGTAGAGCGTTCCCCTCATGGAATATTTGTTGTATGGATCTGAAAATGGTACAAAGAATACTACAGACTATACTCTAACCAATACATTTTGTCTTATTGAATTTGGATCTGTTATGAAGAAGTTATGACGTTTTTACCCAAAACACCTGTTTTAGACTAGTTTGAGGACTAGCCACAAACCCTATTTTCCACGGAGTGTAACTTAAAAAATACAAGGACCCACAAGCTAAATTTTTTTATCACAGCTACTTGGATATGTTTCCTCAACGACCTCCAAATTTTGTGGTATGAATCATTCTAGAAATTTTTTTATTGCGAAAATGGTGAGATGACTTGTAAATAACATACCTTAGAAAGCATCATCAAAAGAATTTATCCTCCCTTGAATTTCGGCCTTCTTTACTTCACATTCCCTATGAAATCGCCTTATATATCCTTTGGTTACCTCAGTCAATTGTGGATATTCAATATGTTCAAGTGTGATTAAATGAGAGACCCTTGCCTCTTATTTATACTTGTATGGAGCTTCCTCAAGGGGTTACCTTCTAACCATCTTAAACCACTTTCCTTATTTTAGGGCTAACCCACTTCTAACCACTTGTCCACTTATTAATTTCTCCATTAAATTTATTATTTAAATAATTTCTTTTGTATCCATTTTGACTTATAATACGCTCATCACTTCACTTTATTATTTAAATAATTTCTTCATTGCAACCACTTTGACTACTTTGATCTTTTGGGGCTTTTAGATGACTCATGAGGGTTCTCCAACTTGACATGGCCATAACTCTCTAACCATGAGGAGTTATGTGATGTTCCACGTACCACTAGAAATGGCATGACATGTTCAATCCATTTAGAATAGCTTACCTTCAAATATATTAAAACTCATACCATTATACATAAAAAAAACTTGGGTCCATTACCCAAACCTTTGAGCTACTGGAATTCGCTACTAAACTTTCTTCAAGGGTTGAAATCAATGAAAACCAACCCAAATAATAAAAAATCTCCCCCTTTGGCATTGATGGCAACACTCTAATGCAATATTGAAGTCATATCACTCATGCTCCCCCTCTGACCATCTCTCCCCCTGGAACCATGCCTCTGTGATCTTTCTCCAAGCATTTCTATCATGCATCTGATAAATTTCTACCCCTTTGTCATCAATGACAAAGGTATCTTTCCCTCCAAGGCTGTTGCCCCTAATTGAACTGTCCTTGGGGATACTCCCCCTGATTGAACTTTGCCTGAAACTGATCTCCCAACTTGAGATGTCCTCTTTATGGTGCTTCCTCGTGTAAATATAAGACATATAAGATAATCATTCAAAATCATTCATTTTGGAGTAGAAATTACTGCGAGTCTCTGGCGCAGATACTCAAAGGCTTCCCGTGGAAGCGGTTTTGTAAATATGTCTGCCACTTGTTCTTTTGTGCCCACATATTCAACTATGATGTTCTTCTCTGCAACCTGTTCTCGTAGAAAGTGATACTTGATTGGAATGTGCTTCTTCTTGGAGTGCATCACCGGGTTCTTTGAGATACTGATGGCGTTTGTATTATCACAATAGATTGGAATGGGCTCATCATAATCAATATGTATATCTGTTAGAGTTTGTTTCATCCATATAAACTGTGTACAACATCTTGGTGCTGCAATATACTCTACTTTGGTTGTAGATAAAGATACTGATGATTGTTTCTTGCTTAGCCATGATACTAAACACTCACCCAAGTAGAACGTTGCTCCATTGGTGCTTGGTCGGTCATTAATGCAACTTGCCCAATCCACATCTATGTAGGAAATAAGTGATAGATCCTTTCCTTTTGGATACCATAATCCAAACTCCTATGTTCCTCTGAGATATCTGAAAATCCTCTTAACTACTAAGACATGTGATTCCTTTGGTGCCACTTGAAATCGTGCCACCTGTCCAACTTCCTGCATTACATCTGATCTAGATGCTGTCACATATAGTAAGCTACCAATCATTGACCTGTATTTCCTCTGGTCTGTAGACTTTGAATCATCATCTTTGCTCAATTTGCAACTAGTTTGCATAGGAGTGGTAACTGGTTTGCAATCTTCCATTCCAAACCTCTTTAGCATTTCTTTGATATAATTAGTTTGAGAAATACAAATTCCTTGGTTGCTTTGACATATCTGAAGACCCAAAAAGAAGGATAGTTCTTCGAGTAATGACATTTCAAATTCATTCTGCATATCCTTTGCAATTTTTTGGCTTAACCTGTCATCATTGCTACCAAAAATAATATCATCAACATAAACTTCAATTAATAAAATACTGTCTTGAGTTACCTTGATATAGAGGTTGCTGTCTACACTTCCTTTTCTGAATCCTGCCTGCTGTAGATATTTATCCAGTCTAGAGTACCATGCTCTAGGAGCCTATTTTAGACCATACAAGGCCTTCTTCAAATTGCACACATAATCTATGTTATCTGACAACTGAAATCCTTTTGGTTGTTCAATGTAGACTTCTTCTTCCAGTTCCCTATTCATAAAGGATGATTTCATGCCCATACGATACACTTTAATATTCTTGGAGCATGCATAAGCTAAGAGCAATATGATTGCTTCCATTATCGCAACTAGGGAAAATGTTTCTTCAAAGTCGATTCCTTCAACCTATGTGTATCCTTTAAATACCAATCTAGCTTTGTTCCTTGTAACATGTCCATCTTCATTCAATTTATTTCTGAAAACCCACTTTGTGCCAATCACATTCTTATTCTTTGGTCTTGGAACCAATTACCAAGTGTCATTCTTCTCTATTTGATCCAATTATTCATTCATGGCCTTATTCCAGAATTCATCCTTGCTGGCCTCTTCAAAACTGTTTGGTTCAATCATAGATAATAGTGCTAGGTGCATTTGTTCTGGTGAACAGATTCTTCTTCTAGTCTCAACTCTTGCATCCTTGTTTCTGATAATATGATCTAAAGGATGATTCTTCTGTACTCGTTTGCTAGGTGTCTTTGGAGGCACTTGCTGAACTTTCTCTTATACTTATTTATGATCCTCTTCATCTTCCCCTTATACTTCTTCTTCATCTTCTGCTTCTTCTTCATAAAGCTATTCCATTGATTCATTTTCTTCTTCCTTTAATTCTCATCCACTTGTTTCATCAATTGTTACATTGATGCTTTCCACAACTTTGTTCAACCTCAGATTATAACCCTTGTATGATTTCCTTGTCCTTGAGTAACCAACAAGTACTCCTTTGTCCACACGAGAGTCAAACTTTCCCATTTTTCCATCTTCTCTTTTGATGTAGCATTTGCTTCCAAATACTCTGAAGTGCTTCACATTTGCTAGTCTTCCTTTCCATAGTTTGTAGGGATTTTTGTCATTGTTGTTTTTGAGCATTAATCTATTTTGAATGTGAACTGTTGTATGCACTGCATGTGTCCAAAAACATATCTATCAATTTGAAATCCATTAGAATTGTTCGAGCCACTTCCTGTGTAATTATCATCCATTATGATAATGTTCCTTTGTCTTTGAACCAGTCTTTGAACCAATTTATGAATCCATTCTCTCGTCCACTGTCATATATATGTTCAAACCTGCTAAGTGTTCTTATGAATCCATCTTTGTCCATACTGTCCAAGACTCTACTGCACAACTATCCATAATGTTGACCCATTTATCACTATACTATCATGAAGTCTTCACTACTACAACTGATTAATCTATCAAACTGTACTTCTTCTAACTGTCTGCTCTATATCTGTCTACTCAAAATCTACAAGATGCTCGAAGGATGGTTCTTTGGTATGTCCCAGCTATCACATAGACCCCCCCTGTCTAATATTCATATTACCTGGGAGTCTCTAAGCCGTATGGCTCAAAACAATTCTTATGAATCCATCTTTGTCCATACTGTCCAAGACTCTACTGCACAACTATCCATAATGTTGACCCATTTATCACTATACTTTCATGAAGTCTTCACTACTACAACTGATTAATCTATCAAATTGTACTTCTGCTAACTGTCTGCTCTAGATCTGTCTACTCAAACTCTGCAAGATGCTCGAAGGATGGTTCTTTGGTATGTCCCGACTATCACATAGACCCCCCCTGTCTAATATTCATATTACCTGGGAGTCTCTAAGCCATATGGCTCAAAACAATTCATGCTCTGATGTGTATTCATCATCATGTTCATTGGTAGATTCATCATCTCTCTGAGCTTTGACTTCTTTCTTTCTGTCTGTGGATTCATCTTTCACTACAATGTCTGAAAGTACAATCTCTTGAACTTGTTCCTTATTTATGTGTTTTATTTTCTTTCAGTTATTTCCCAAACCTTTCTGTATCTGACATCTTTCTTTTTCTCTGTAGAATTTTGTTCATCTCGTTTTATTTCCAATCTTGTGATCTCTAGGACCTGGTTTTTGTTCACCTGTTCTTCGTGTTTTCTTATCCATACTTTCTTATATCTGATATCAGTGTTCTCTTTCATGGAAGTATTGATCATTCTTCTACAATCACTAGCTATGTGTCCATATTTATGACATTTGTAACATTCAATGTTACGTGGAGCCACATAGGAATTTCTTGCTTGAACATTTTTATAATCCCTGCAATCTGCAACCTTATGTCCAAAATTAGTACAATAAAAACAATGACCATAAAATAAATTTTCATACATGGGAGTGAATGATCTTCTTTGTGGTGTAGTCCTTCTGAATTTTTGCCTTGATTAATCATGATCATGCTTGAAGATTCTTTGTGGCTTGAACATGGATGGTCTTCTTGAAGATGTATCTTTAATAGTTTTCTTAGATTCCGGTTGACCATGATTCCTTCCTTTGAATATTTCTGCATAACTCTTTCTATTTTCTTCATTATTCTTTTCTAACAACCTAGAGTTCTTCTCTTCATTCTCCATAACTGATGTGGATGTTTCTGTCTCTTCAACGTTCTTGTTGAGCTTGACGATTTTAATTCTTAATGTGACAACTTCTTCTTCAAGATTCTGAACCTCTTCTTCTTTCTTCATTATCTGAGACTTCATGACTTCTTCCGTTCTTTTCGCTTCTTCAAGATGGATTTTTAATGTGATTATTTCTTCTTCAAGTCCTTTCTCTTCTTGAACAAACTCCGCCTCAAGCTGGTTTAGATCGTTAGTTATTTCCTTAAGATGATTTGTCAATATCTTTTCTCTCATTTTTGCTTCTTCCTTCTGTGCTGTTATGTTGTCTTCCAAATACTACTTTTGATCTTTAAGATTTTATTCGATCTTTCTGGCTTCTTCTAGCCGAGTTCTTAAGTTCTTGATGACCCGTTGGGATTCCTAAAAAATGTGAGCACTTTCCTTTTATTTCATCAGTTCTTTCTTGAGTGACTTGTTTTCTTCTCTTTATTTTCTTAGTTCATCTAAAGCACTGATCAATTCTTCTTCATAATTGTCTTCTTTTTTAATTAGTTTTTTTATGTCTCATTTCCTTCATGGAATTCTATTTCAAGATGTCCATATTTTTCACAATTAAATAAAAACAACATACCTCTTTTGATTATGTACTCTTCATCTTCTGAATCTGTTTGACATGGTGAACATATTTCTTCTTGATCTGTACCTGCATCTTCTTTGGCATTTTCTGAATCTGCGATGGGTGAAGAATATATATCATGTAATTTATCCCAAATTTCTTTGGTTGATGAGCATTTACCAACCTTTTCTCTTATCGGATTAGGTAATCCTTCCCAGATGAAATCCATTGCCATTTTGTTATTCTTCTTTAATTCCTTCTTGGTTGCAGTCTTTTCCCTTTTTGAACTACCATATCCTGTAACGATTGATAGCCAAATGTGATACCCCTGGGCCTGTAAAACTACTTTCATCCTTCCACTCCATAGCTCATACTTTAAACCATTCTGACCATTAAATAGTGGTACTCCATTCTCAGAATAATCCATGTTCTCCTTCCAGTGGTTAAACTGTTTCCTGAAGGAACCTGCTCTGATACCAATTGTTGGATTACTGAGAGGGGGGGTGAATCAATAATAGAGAAATTTAATCCTATACTGTGAGCATCACCTGATGCAATGAGTGCTAAGTGGACTATTCAAATCATGAGAATTATTGGTCTGTTGCGACTACTGCTCATGGATATGGGTCATAGATTAATGACTTACACTACACAGTTAATCTCAAAAATAATATCTAATTTAATCCTTTTTAACCATAAAATGAAAGTGTTATATCAATGTAGCATTATCATCCAATAGTTTCAGAGTAAATAAACAATGAACAAATGAGCAATCATACACATACACAGTACAACAATGTTTTACGTGGAAATCCAAAGTGGAAGAAAACCATAAAATGTTTTTTCTTATAGGTCTTTAAAAATTACATTCATTGGAAGCACCAACTTCTTTTGTTTTCCAGCTGCAACTGGAAGGAGGATCCAACCCCCTAGTTTCTCAGGATACAACATGAGGGAAACTCTAACTCCCCAATTCTTTGACTGCAACCAAAAGGAGGCTACAACCCCCTATGTTCTCCGACTACAACCGAAAGGTGGCTACAACCACCCGTCCAATTGCCCCGTCCAATTGCCCTATCATAGAAGTAGAATGATGGAACAATTGTTACACTATCAATGTGCGATATACTGCTGTAAACCTGTACCAATCAACTTGCACCGAACAACCTGTAACAACCTGTAACAACCTATACCAAACAACCTATAATCAACCTGTACCATAAACAATTGCATCAACCATGCACCAACCTGTACCATCAACAAGTGCATCAACCATGCACCAAATGTGTACCAATCATGAATCAAATACACATAAACTATGACTCATCAATATGTACCAACATCATCAACTATACACCTCATGTATGTGCCAACTCATCAACTACTTGTTTATACCATGTACCCAACATGTACCTCAACCAAAATCCCTCATCAATTTCATCATCCAAATCTGATTTGTAACTCTGTAATAGACTTGGTGTATATGGTCACATACCTACAAACCTTCCTTAACTTTAACAACAAGAGACTAGCATTTTCATCAAAATTTACTTTGGTCTCACATGGCTAATTTTGGACTAGTCAACAACCCTAACTTGAAATAATCATAACTATGTACTTGTAGTGAATAAAGATATGAAAATAGTACACAATGTTCTTCATTGCATTTTATGTAATTCCTCTAGGTTTCACTACTTGGAACCTCTCAGAAAAGGAGTTATAGCAAAAATGACATACCTTGTTGAATTCTGGCTTATTCTAGAGAGAGAAATTGTAGAGTGTGCCCCACACAGAATATTTGTTGCATGGATCTGAAAATGGTACACAAAATACTGTAGAATGTACTCTAACCAATACATTTGGTCTTACTGAATTTGGATCTGTTATGAAGAAGTTACAATGTTTTTACCCGAAACACCTGTTTTAGACTAGTTTTAGGACTAGCCACAAACCCTATTTTCCACGGAGTGTAACTCACAAAATAGAAGGACCCATAGGCTAATTTTTTTATCACAACTACTTGGATATGTTTTGTCAATGACCTCAAAATTTCGCGGTCTGAATCATTCTAGAAAAAAAGTTATTGTGAAAATGGTGAGATGACCTGTAAATAACATACCTTACAAAACATCATCAAAATAATTTATCCTCCCTTGAATTTCGGCCTTCTTTACTTCACATTCCCTCTAAAATCGCCTTAGATATCCTTTGGTTACCTTAGTCACTTGTATATATTCAATATTCTCAAGTGTGATTAAATGAGAGACCCTTGCCTCTTATTTATACTTGTATGTAGCTTCCTCAAGGGGTTACCTTCTAACCATCTTAAACCACTTTCCTTATTTTAGGGCTAACCCACTTCTAACCACTTGTCCACTTAGTAATTTATCCATTAAATTTATTATTTAAACAATTTCTTTTGTATCCACTTTAACTTATAGTACACTCATCACTTCACTTTATTATTTAAACAATTTTTTCTTTGCAACCACTTTGACTACTTTGACCTTTTGGGGCTTTTAGATGACTCATGAGGGTTCTCCAACTTGACATGGCCATAACTCTCTAACCGTGAGGAATTATGTGACGTTCCACATACCACCGGAAATGGCATGACATGTACTATCCATCTAGAATAGCTTACCTTCAATTATATTAAAACTCATACCATTATACATCAAACAAACTTGGGTCCATTACCCAAACCTTTGTGCTACCAGAATTCACTACTGAACTTTCTTTAAGGGTTGAATTCAATGAAAACCAACCCAAATAATCAACAACAACAAATGGAATGAGTTTAAATACTAATTAAACATATTGTGTGTGTGTGTACATGGAGAAGTATTTATACTTTGTGGTAAATCTAAAATATTATCACTTATACTCCACTGTGAATGTGAAGGGTTTCTACTCTGAGGTGAATTTGAATGGTGAAGGGTTTCGACCCTACCATAAATTTGAATTATTGTCACTTATACTTCACGGTGAATGTGAAGGGTTTCTACCCTACTATAATTTTGAATTATTATCACTTATACTTCATGGTGAATGTGAAGGGTTTCTGCTTTGTGGAGAATTGGAACGAATAACTTTATACTCATAGTGAATTTGAACGAAGAAGTTTATACTCATAGTGAATTTGAAAGGGTTTCTACTTTGTGGTGAATTTGAACAGAGAAATTTATACTCACCATGAGTTTGAATGGTGAAGGGTTTCTACTTTATGGTAAACTCTATGGTAAATCTAAACGGAGGTTTATACATGTGAATTTGAATGGAGATTTATACTTTGCAATGAAGGAAACCAATTTATACTCTCTAGTGAATTTGAACGTAAATTGGTATGGAATTTGAATGGAACAAAGAGGAGGTGTATCCCTATTGTAAATTTGAACGATTATTCATTTATAAATCAAGACTCCACGAAATACTTCTCAGCCTACAAGAAGAATATTGAACACTACTTCTGATGTTTTTGTCTACGAGGTGAACATGTACACAAGTTCCTTCTGTAGTTCTTATTTATTTCCTTTTTTTTAATACAATATAAGTAATTCACCCCAGATACCAAAAAATCTCAAGCGTAGAAATAACAAAGTAACCTTAGATATTTGTATGAATATATAGAATCATTATAAAAATGTAGAGAAGAGAGAGAAGCCAAACATAAAACAAAGATGGAAACAATGCTTGATAATATTTTTAAATCCTCTGAAGACAAGGTTGAGACAAAGATAGGAAATATAATTTTAGCATTGGAGAGTGAGCTGAAGAAAATAAGGCTAGATTACAATAAATAGAAAAAAAATCCAAGAAAAGAAAGAATCAACCCAAGAGGCATAGGTTGAAGAAAATCGTAATCTTAGGGACAATATTACAAAGCTAGAAGAAAATCTAATTAGCAATTTGGCTATAAATCGTTTGGAGCCTATGTTGGATATTAAACCCATCAACGAAGAAATTAACAAGATCATATAATTAGACCATGAACGTAACAAAAGAGCCTTAAACCTCATAAATTTTGGTGTAAAAGAGTAGAAAGACGAGGACACCCTCACAATAGTCAAGGAAGAACTAAAAAATAAATCACAAATTGAGACAAGTTGCCTCATAGAAGAAAACAGGTTGGTAAAAATAATTGAAAATAAAGATAGGTTTATCTGGGTTAAGGTAAGATCTAATGACCATAAATATGGCATACTCAAAATAAAGATAGGTTTATCTGGGTTAAGGTAAGATCTAATGACCATAAATATGGCATACTCAACACAAATCCAAGCTTAAAAGGGTCAAGAATATTTAACGATGAAGACCTCATTCCAGAAAACCAAGCTTAATCAAGGAAGTTCAAAAGGTGAAAGAAGTCAGGAAGGAAGGGAAATGGGTAATCATTCAGAATCGAAAGACTATTATTAGGGATAGAGACCAAAAACATAACAATAAATAACAATTTAGGACACTCCAGATCCTCTCTTGGAACTGTCGTGGTTTTCCATGGAGTAAAGGGCCTATACTAAGCTAGATCTCGAGTGACATTGATATTATTTTATTGGTTCAAACTTGGGAGCATGAAGAATCTAAGGTCTCTAATATAGAAGGATTTGTTTAGTGGTCAACATGGAACAAGAAGTCCTCCCATAGAGGGGTTGGAGGCATAACTTGTTACATAAAAATGAACATCTCTTCTCACATTAGACTTCATAAGAAATATCCTCTCAATCATTACATATGGATAGAGATATCATATATTAACGCTAAGAATATTTGTATAGAAATACATTATTTCACATCTATTAACTATACTTTTTATACAAAAAACAATCTAGATAAGAATTGTCCCTACAAAAGCTAAGACCAAGATATCTACAATATGAAAAATGAAGGTAATATACTCCTCTTAGAGGTCTTTAATGCTAGAAGTGAAACTAATCAAGTTATTATTTTAAGTAATGATTAGAACCCTAATCCTCTATGGCTAGATGAGGACCTTGTTTTAGCTAATAGATACAAAAGAAACTCTAAATGCCTAATTGAAAATTAGTTTGGTACTGATTTAATCAAGCTTTGTAGTTCTCAATATTTAATAATTTACAATGGTCCAAGGCAGTGGCCAAAATATTACAGGATGACTTGTATCTGTGGGATGGGTAGCAATGTCATTGATTATGTAATATCAAATATCCCCATATACAACCAAATAGTAAAATTTAATCTTTTAGATGACCACTAACTTGACTCTAATTATAGACCTTTAACCCTAACTCTAAACTTTTCCATGCACAAAAGATCCATTGAAGAGCACTTTGATAACCAAAAGAACTTACTTTTTGACAAAAAGAAATTCAATCTTTTCTTAAATGACTTAAGTAATGATTTAAATCTCTTAACGTACTAGAACAATATTGAAGCTGACTATCAAAATGTTACAACAATCCTTGTTACTTCCATTAACAAATTCTCTATTGAGGTGGTTTGTAAAAAGAAAAATAATACAGCTAACCCTTGGTATGATAATGAATGTAAAATTGCTAGAAAATCAAATAGGGATGCTTCCAATGCGTCATTAAAATATGATAAGATAAGTGGATAAAAAACCTTAATTAAAAGGAAAAAAAAAGACGATATAAATAGAAAGCATGAGAAGATTTTGCACCTATTTAAGATAGATCCTAAGAAATTCTGGAGGCAAATTCTAACTTGTAAAACTAAAGAAAATAATAGGATTCACTTGAAGGATTGGAACTTCTACCTTAAAAATATTTACGAATCCCCTTATAATGTCATGGAAAACATTCCAAACAATTCTACAAAGGATGAAGTGTTTTCTATAGAAGACACTAAGTTTGGGGTTAAACGACTCTCGAAAGGAAAAGCTAAAGACATTGAAGGTTACCAAGCTGAAATTTTAAAAATTGGAGGACCTATCCTCATCCCTCACATACATAAGCTCTTCAATTTAATTATCCAACAAGGTTTCCCAAAACCTTGGACTCAAAGCCTCATTGTACCTATTTTTAAAAGTGGGTATAAAAACAATCCCTCTAATTATAGGACCATTATGATTAGCCCCATTTTAGCTAAGCTATACAAAAGCATTTTGGAAAAAAATATCAATACATGGCTAGAAAGCAATGGAAAAAGAGATAAAGGTTAGGGTATGTTTAGAGGCTACCATTCAACTGTGGACCACCTTGTTACATTTAGGATCATTGTAGGGGAGTGTCGTAATGATAAAAATGTTCTCCTTTGTTGTTTCGTTGATTTTAGAAAAACTTTTGACACCATTCCCAAGACTAACCTCTGTAATAGGTTAGAAGAGCTTAAAGTCCATTTCGAGTTAAGAGATGCTTCAGTAAGGCTATACAAGAAAGTTATTTCCAAGTTTAGGAATACCGAGGGCTGGTCGAAATAAATTAATTGTAATATAGGAGTCAAGCAAGATTTCCTCCTATCCCCTACCCTTTTTGACATCTATATTGATAAGTTAGAATATTGTTTGGAGGATGCATGTTGTGTGGGCCCGACTCTCGCTAGTATAGTCATCATCCTTCTTCTTTATGCTAATGATATTGTTGTTATGGAGAAGAGTCCCTATGACCTAGGTAAGCAACTTATAATCCTGAAGTACTTATGCTTTAGTATGGGCATACCTATGAACATGGAAAGAACAAAGGTTATGATAATTACATCCCAAAACATCACCTACGATACTTTTGTATATGATAACAATAGCTTGGAGGAAGTGCCTTCATACAAATATCTTGGAATTGATATTCACCACAAGCTCAATTGGAACTATAACGTTGAGAAAAGAATAAAGGGAGGGTGGAAAGCTTATTATGAGCTTGAAAACAATTGTAAATCAAAACACCTTTAGATTTGGGATAAGAAAAAAATGCCTCTTTCACACTCTAATCAATCTGATTATATTATATGGATGTGAAGTTTGGGGTTGCAGTATCTCTAGATAATCCCAGAGAAAGATAGAACAGATCCAAAATAATTTTATAACTTGTAGTTGTTAGAATAAAAGAGATGTGCTCGTTTTTCCATAGACAATATAGAAATATTGTCACCCAACCATAGGTACGCAGCCACCCCCAAACACCTTTATCCTTGACAGAAATAATAATTCCAGAAGAAAACCATAGAACCAATAGCCAAGCAAAGTAGCGTACTTCTCTCCAAAGCTAGCATACCAAACAAAGAATCCAAACCATAACCAAGGCAGAAAGTCCAAACCATAACCAAAGACCAAAAATCCCAGTTGCAGTAGCCGTAGTTGCACTCCTTCTCCAAACTTGCGCACTATTTCTAGTTTTCTAGGTGAGAGAGAGTGAACAAATGAGCCAAGACGTCCTCTATTTATACTAATCTGTCTAGTGAATTTTCTGGTTGGGCTGACCTGACTTTTTGGTAATTATATTTTCTATTTTATCTTTTTCCTGTGGAGCCAACTTGTCTTCCTAGAGTATAATACCTTAATATTATATATTCTACTGAGCCAATATGTCTTCTAGGGTTCTCACACATTTGTTTAGGGTTTCTATTGCTTCCCATAATATTCTAGTCTCGCCAAAGGTTACACGTAGAGGTTAATACCTCCCACAACTACCATAATATCAACACTCCCTCATAGTTAGGAAGGTACTAAAAGCAATGGTATTGCGCACAAACATACCATTCAACCGGTAACATCATCATAACCACACATACTATCTCATGATCATGTAGATCAACTCACCAACAAAATCACCACTATCAGTATCATTTGATAGCATCAACTGCATCATCTCTCAAATCCATACTCCATCTGAGTAATCAAGCATGATGTTGAATAAGTCACTCACTCAATCAGAGTGATTCAAGGACCATTCTTCTAATTTGGATATACATCCTAGAAGAATGACTATCCCGAAATATGTTGAAAGCCATGCCATGGGGTACATAGACCATTCCTATAGGAATGTCAGTCTCAAAATATTTTCTAATCGGGTCATATGTACCATAGAGATCCATCTCTAACCATATGCATTAGAAAATATCGGTCCCATATCAACCACCCTAATCAGGACGTCAAGTCCTTAGGGGGAAGACTATTCAACCTGATCGGGCCAATAACTGTGCCTCAAGAGAATATCGGTCCTGAACCAATTTCCTAATCGAGCCACAAACTGTGCCTTAGGAAAATACTAATCCATGATACGTCAACAATCCATCATCTTGGACCATTCTCCATAGGGAGAATGTCTGTCCACCAACACACTGAGTATCCATCTAGCTTGCAATAAGATAATATCATGCAATTGCTACAATTCCATCCAATATAACACAACAATGTCTATCCATAGTAGTACACAACTACTACCCAGTGATTAAAACCCAATCCTAGTAGCACACGACTATTAACTAGTGACACATAGTCACTTCCAGTGGAGCACATCCACCACCATAACATACATCTACTATCCAAAGACATACAATCTCCAAAACAATCATATCATATGATATCAACCTGCATAAACAATATCGTGATACAAACTGAGTCATCTGGGCCATTCCTCCACACACTTCTGTGAGATCTGGAAGAGCATCTGCCCTCAAAAAGTAAAAACATCAGCCATGGGATATCTGGACTATTCTTCCCAAGCATAGAAGAATAATTGTCCCTTATTTCTGAACCTAGACCATGCACCTAACTAGTCCATTCCTTTGACACTAATCACAATGCAACCTAGAGATAATGAGTCTTCCCTAGGGAATGTCTGTCCCTGATTGCCGAACCTGAAACATTCAACTAACTGGGCCATTCCTCTGACACTAATCACAATGCAACCTGGAGAAAATGAGTCTTCCCTAGGGAATGCCTATCTGGATCATTTCCTATGGAAATGATTGTCCTGCATCAACCTCCTATAACAAACCATTCTTCGAAACTGCTCATAGCTGTGAACTTTGAAAGAATGACTGCCCAGAGAGGCAGACCATTCTACTTGACCACTACTCAGAGTGACTACTAAGAAGAATGATTTTCCTAGTCTATTCCCCCACACTGGCCACAAGGGGAATCACTGTCTATGGTACATCAACAATCTAGCAGACCATTTTCATTATGAAAATGACTGTCCAATCAGGACCATTTTTTGAACTGGAAAATGCTTGTCCGTCATAAATCTTGGGCCACTTTCCGTACTGCAAGGTGATTTCCCAACTTGGACCATTTTCTGAACTGGAAAATGACTGCCCATAAATCAATAACATATAAATTCTCCCTCCCAAACTGGGAGTAATATATTCCTTTTCCAATAAGGAATTCATCTCCACAAGTACCAACTTGTCCCTTAAGCACACAAACCTTTTATCTTGGACAAAGGATTTACCAAAATATCTTCTATATGCTCATCTATGGAGATATACTGGAGAACCACTTCTCCCTTATGGAATCTTCTTGATCCCAATGTGCTTCGAACTTTCATGGAACATTGGGTTCTCTAAAAGCTTCACACAACTATAATTATCACAATATATCACGATCCAATCCAACACCTGATCAAACTGTCTAGAAACCAACTTATGGAGCCACACTGCTTTCGTACAAGCATCACAAGCTGCAATATACTCTGCTTCTGTAGTGCTGAGTAAAAGCAGACTTATGTTTCTTGCTATCCCATGACATCGTGGCAAAGCTCTTGAATTGAATCATATACAAGAATCACTTCTTCTATCCTCTGCACTCCCTGCCCAACATGAATTGATAAATCCATGCAACTGTATATCATAACTCAAATGTCCCACGAAGACATTTCAAGGAATGCTTTGCAATTATTAAATTCTTCATGGCTAGGTTCCACCTCGAACCATTTTCATAGCAAAGCAAATATCCGGCTGAGTATTCTCTAAATACATCAACGAGCCATTCAATTGTCAATACAAGGATGAGTCTATTGGATCAGAGTCTCTCAACTTATTCAGATCTGTCATCATGGGAGTTTGCCATGGATTTGCAATCCATCATCCCATACTTTTGAAGAACCATTTCAATACACTTCCTCTATCATAGGAAGTTTTCACCACACTTCTGCTGTACATGAGAGGCTCTACACCAAGTTGCTTGAATCCATACAAGGTATTCTTCCATTTGCATACATGTGTTTATTTATGGTATACCTAAAAACCTTGAGGTTTCTCTACATATGATTCTTCTTCAATTACTCTGTTGAGAAGAACAATTTTTACATCCAACTAATGTAAAATCCAACCCATGAATACTGCAAGAGATATAATGGCTCAGGTAGAGGTATGTCTGGTTATTGGAATAAGGCCGTCATCATAGTCTTCTCCCTCCTTCTGGGAGAACCTTCTATCCTTGAGTCTCGCCTTGTATCTATCAATGCTTCCATTTATAAGTGTTTTTCAAAATTTCTCACATAAATTGTTCTTCATCACAACTTCCTTCCATTCCTTCTTCTTGATTGCTTCTAGTGGGTTCAAACCATGTTGGTAGTATTATGATTCTCGGCATAATAACTGGTTCAATTGGTTGTTCCGACCTTTCTTTCTTTCTTGGAATCTTCATGTTCTTCAACTTTGGGGTTCATAGAGTCTTCTATAGATTCCATGCCCTTCCTTCCTGAAGATTCAAACTTATTCATTTCATCATGGAAATGTAGATGGACAACCAAGGACTCAACGCTTCTTTTCGAATGGTTGCTACTTCCAATGAAGAACATATATATATACTTCATAGTCTTCATGGATTATTCTTCGATGGATCATATCATTGGGGATTATCTCCCTCCTAATCCCAACTTCATGCCTGAATAAGAAATATGCCTACTCTTCTTTTGGAATTCCGTGATCAACTCCCTCCATCTGAGAGAGTCCATGCTTCTGTATGTTGCAATTCTCTTTTCTTTCTGCAAAGTGTCACAAGCTCGTTCCTGTTTCCTTTTGATTACTGAATTTCTCTTAGTTTGACTCCTCTAAGTCTCTTGAAGTTTGTTTCTATCTATTTTGATTATTTTCCATCTGGTAGTTGTATCATCCTTATAAACTTCTTCTATAACAACTTTCACAAATATTGTTCATCAAACATATTTCACAAGGGTACCTTCCCAGGAAAAGAACAATAAGAGCAAACAAAAAAATATTTCTCTAGAGGAGATGTTAGTTTATCTTGCAAACAAGTACAATAAGCTCTATATCAATGGTATTCATATGTAATCAGGGATTCATTGCACCTAGCAATAATAAAACATTTTAAAGACTGTTTTCACAATTTGTAATGTAGCAACTATCACCCTTGATATAATTAAATTTGAAGCTTAACAATTTGATCAAACCTGGAACCTGAAGCCTCGACTGCTATGAAGAGTGTGCTTGTTCTCTTGAATGCACTGAATCCAAGATTACAGCTTGGACAAGGTCTCTAGTAATTTCCCTGCAAACACATTCATATTTTGCTAGATGATATTACTTGGATAACATATACACGTGCATACCTTTGAAACCATGTAGTATCATCTAGGTTGTTTTCCAATCTGAAACTAGATACCATATTGAAAAGAAGAGATTAGAAAATCAATCAAAAGATTCAATGATTAGAACAAGCTAGAAACTCTAAAGTTTCAACTTTGATCACAAAATCAATTTGAACAGAAGTCAACCTTTGACTTTGACTAGCCAAACTTTGAGTTTGACCAAAAATTCAAACCCGATGTTCATACCATGGAATCCAATGAAGGCGGAGATTGAAATATGGTCGAAAACAAAGGAAATTGAGTTTGCGCAGAAGGATAACAAAAAATCTAAGATAACACCACGCAAATATCTGGATAAATACATGTTTAGCGACTTGCATGAGGTATTTTTTTGCGAGTTAGCGCATTTGTTGCAGTAGTGGCTATTGAGGTTAAAATAAAACCACCCAAAAAATCGGATCAGATAGCTGGAGTGGAATCCTATGGAGATCGCGCAGTTATAGCAAGTTAACAACAAATTTACGTGTGCAGTAGATTTTTGGTTAGACATTATTTTTGTAGGGTTTATCAACGAGATTGCAGTAGATACTGTAAAGTCTTACAATGCAACAGAACAAGAGTTTCTGAAAGGAACCAAAGGTAGGCATATCAGATCGTTGTACACTTCAATCAAGATTTTATTGCATAACAACGATGTGATGACTATGGAATCAAGCAACTAAACTTCCCTGCGTGCACGGGGGAAGGGGGGAGGCACTGACAAGAGGTGGAGAAATGGAGGAAGAGATGGATAAGGTAAAGAAGAAGGAATCCATGGACCCAATCATGATGGAGAAAGATCAGATAAAGAAGATAATGGAAAAAGTTGGAAAGACCCGCAGTGGAGTACCCTACCAGTATAAGATGAATAATAAGAAAAGAGCCATAGTTGATAGAGAGGGCTTGACAAGTGATGAGGAAGAGGTAGATGATCTCTGGGCTATGGAGCAGATTGAGGAAATCCTATGCGCAACATATGAAATGAAGACAGGTAGTCCAAGGGAAGGAAGAAAAGGCAGAACTCTCATCCATGTCAGTGTCAGTGTGGAACCCATAACCCCATGTGCGACTAATACACCAGAAATAACACCACCATTTAGACAACCAAATTTTAGTGGAAGAAAGACAACAAAAAACACATCTAAACAAGGAGCAAAAACTGGAGGAGCCAGTTTAGGAAGTAGCAGTCAAATATCTACACCGCGCAAAGCTAGTAGTTCAACACAGCCCAGGATGGAAGGACATGATCCCACGATCAGGTTACCAGAATTTTGGGGAGAGGCATCTGAGGACCTTGAAAATCATATGTTTATCTGCGAGAAGATATGGGAAGAAAATCAGATCACAGATGAGGATACAAAACTTGCACGGTTATCTATCACGCTAAGAGATTGTGCATTGGATTGGTACATGAGCCTAGCCATAAATAGTCCACCAGGAGTAAGAAGGACTATTGTAGATGTCAAGAAAATACTGATAAACAAATTTCAGAAGCCTAGCTCAAAAGGTTAGTACATGAATGAGATGATTTAAATCAGGTAGAAACCAGGAGAGTATGTTTGGGAGATTGATCAAAGGTTTAAGCGTCTCAAAGGTAAGCTAAAGTATGTCATGACTGACATGCAACATAGACATCTCTTTGTGAATTCACTATTACCACATTTGAAATACCCATTGAGACAACAAAAGTTCCAGACTCAGGCAGAGGCTCTGCAGGCAAGCTTACAACTGGAAGAGAACCAATATCAGAAGACATATCCATCAATAGAGGATCTGAAGGAGGATTTGAAGAATCTAACATTCCAGATTAAAAGAATAAGAGAAAAGAGAAAAGAGAAGTTGTTTGGTGTACCACATGCAAGACGAAATGACACCATAAGAATGAATGTCCAACTTTCATGCAGTACATGGCAGCATGTGTACCAAAACCTTTTCCAACATGAGGACCATGGTGCGAGATATGTAAGACACATGGGCATGATCCATATCATTGTCCAATGATGCAAAAGTATTGGAAAGTACCCAAGAGTTCATACTGCAACTTTTGCAAGACAATAGATCATGATGATAAAGATTGTAGGACAAGGGAACGAATGAGATAAATAACTTCAAATACTTATAGGGTGCACAAAGAAATGATGATAGGGCAGGATGCACCTTATTTCAACCAGGTACCAGCTCCATATAACAATGAAAAACAACAATATAACACTGCATAACATTAATTCAACACTACACAACAACAATACAACCCCGCGTAGTATAACCAGACACCTCAGTAGTGTGCCACAACTTCCAACAACCAGGACATTAGGCAAGGGAATATCGACTTCCACCTACGACATATATGTATTGTCGCGCAACAGACCACAAAACAAAATATTGTTTGGAATTATTGGGGAAGATCCAAGACAAGAGGAATCATAACAACCAAAATGTCCAGTGGATTTCTGCAGAATCCAGGGATGATGGAAGAAACATAAACATAGTTACGTGAGGAGGAGCTAAGACATGACCCGATGCAGTGAGACATGATCCAATGCAACACCAATCAGTGAAGAAAAATACTGAAACATAGAAGCAATTTGATGCACTGAAAGAAAAGGAGACATTCAAGGAGACTAGAAAGGAGTTTCTCAAGCAGGATGTTGCATCAACATCAGCTACGCAACATACTCAAAATGTACCAATGTACGAGATTCCTTCATCAATGGACCACACCAGTGAAGCACAACCTTTAGAGCAACTGAGTAACATAAGAAATTTTCTGCAATCCTGTGTTAAGCTACTGAATGATCCATCATCTGTTAAGGTTTTGAAAAATATGCTAGAAAGATGCAATATAGAGGGAGAAGGGAAGTTAGAGAAAAAAATAATCAATCACCTCCATACAAGAAGGAACACAAACAGATAATTTAGATTGAATGCCAACATTGGAGATTTCAATATGGGGGATATTATACTGGACTTAGGCTTCGAAGTAAATGTGTTACCCAAGAAGACATATCAGTGTATGGGAGAACCCACACTAGGATATTCACCTGTCCAGTTGAAATTATCTAATCAATACAAAGTTCTACCAATTGGAAGACTTAAAGGCGTGACAATATATTTGGATGGAGTGTGCACTAAGGCATACTTTGAAGTAATAGAGATTGTAGATGGCACAACACCATATCCAACATTGCTTGGATCAGATTGAGAATTTGATAACCATGCCATAATAAACTTGAATACAATGAAAATGACATTTGAATAAGGTGAATATAGAGTCACTGCACCATTAGATCCTTCAGAAGGAGAAAGGTTTATAGAACCCACTTTCTTAGATATGGAGGAAATCAACCAATTGTACAGAACCACCGCGCGTGAATAAGATTATGTTAACCCAATTGCAGATGGGGTACTTAGCTAGAGAAGCATCACATCATGTGCTTCTGACTCAGATACAGGTTTGGAGAATTGGCAACAACCACTACATGAAGTTTCCACAAGAAGGTGCGCAAGGGTATACAACATAGTAAGATGGGTTGGTACAGAGATAAGGGAACCTCCCAACTTTCATGGGGTAAATTATCTAGAGGAATTTCTGACAAAATATGAAGATGAAGTATTAGAGAATCGAAGGCTCTTAGCCCTAGATATTTCATTCAAGGATACACTTGCAATATGGTGGGGTGCGCACACAGAAACAATTTAGGATTGGTACCAATGTAAACGATTACTGCACATTAGATTCGATGCACATCAGGGGAGCAATAAAATGCATAGGTATGATGGGCAAGGAACACCAACAGAACACTTGGAGAAGTGAAAAAAATGATGGAGGATGACACCACCAAAAGAATGGCCTCATCACTTCATCCAAACAATGGAAGGAATCCCAGAGAACTGGTATGTAGACTAGGAGATGCGCAGAAGCACTACATAATTGACAACATTACAACAAAACTTTGTAGTAACCTTATCATTAGAACATGAGAACCCCAACATTGATTCAACATTAAAGCATATAAAAGGTGTAATATTTATTGACAAAACAGAGGTTGAAATCATGACATAATATCAACAACAGAACATATAGACAGTCAAATAAATACTATCATGTTATCATGTTGAAGAAGAGGCACAAGATGAAGATGACCCGCGCAATATTCAGATTACACAAATTGAAGGAGAAAGAGAGGTGGAAGGTCCATATTTGGAGTCAAAGGTATTTGTTGCACCAATCAAAGTGAAGAAATTCAACATTGGGACATCTGATAACCCTAAAATGACAAGCATTGGAGACTATTGAGGTGAACAAACATTAGAAATAATAACATAGTTACTATACGAATACAATGACTTGTTCCCAATGAAATTTACAGAGATGAAAGGAATAATAGGAGAGATAGGAGAGATGAAGATACCTCTCCAACTTGAGGCAAGATCTGTTAGGAAGAGACCTTACAGACTGAACCTAGTGTATAAGCAGAAAGTGAAGGCACAAATTGACAGAATGTTGGAAGCTAGTATCATAGAACCAGTAGAGGAATTTGAATGGATAATTCCTATGGTAGTGCAAGAAAAGAAACAAGAGGGGATAAGGATTTGTGTAGATTTGAGAAAATTGAATGATTCTTGCTTACGTGATCCTTTTCCTACCCCTTTCACATATGAGGTATTAGAGAATGTGGGAGGTCGAGAAGCATACTCATTTACAGATGGATTCTTAGGTTACCATCAGATCAAGATATCTCCAGAGGACAGGTATAAGACTACTTTTGCTACAGAATGGGGATCCTACCAGTACACAATCATGCCATTTGGTCTAAACAATGCACCAACCATATTTTCAAGAGTATTCATAGTTTCCTTTAAGGAATTCATACATCATTTTTTAGAAGTATATCTGGATGACTGGACTGTATATAGTCTGTTAAAAGATCATGTAGAAGTATTAAGGCTAATGTTGGAAAGACACAGTCAATTTCAGATATCATTGAAGTGAATTTTTGGGACACCTTTTGGAATATTGTTGGGACATATGGTATGTAAACAAGGTTTACTAGTGGATCCTACTAAGATTGCAGTCATTGTCAATTTACCACCACAAAAATTAGTGCGCCATTTGAGAGAAACACTGGGACATACAGGTTATTACAAGAAATTTATAAAAGGGTATGCGCAGATTACTGTCCCAATGGAAAAACTATTAAATAAGTATATCATATTTCAATGGAATGAGGACTGTCAACAAGGGTTGGACACCTTAAAAGAAAAGATGGTCACAACACCTATCCTAGTATTCCCATATTGGGAAAAGACATTTCATGTGCATGTAGATGCATCAACCATAACACTTGGAGCAATTATGGCACAGTCGAGAGTAGGGGATTTGGACCATCCTATAGCCTTTACAAGCAACAAATTTTTAGAATCAGGGCATAACTACAATACTACAAAAAGATAAGGCCTAGCCATGGTATATGCACTTTATAAGTTTAGGCACTATTTATTAGGTAAACACTTTAAGATGTTCACAGATCATTCTTCCCTTAGATATCTAGTATACAAGCCAGTGTTGGGGGGGAGGATCTGTAGATGACTATTGTTATTCCAAGAATTGGATTTTGAAGTGATAGTCAAACCAGGAAAGATGATTGCAGGACCATATCACCTGTCAAGGGTAACTAATAGAGAAGAACCTACCAATTTGGAAGACAACTTCCCTGATGCGTAGTTATTTTCAGTACAAGTAGCTAATGAATATTTTGCTGATATTATTGAATACTTGAGTACATGGATTGCACCACAAGAGTTTAACATTGCGCAGAAGAAAAATATGGTAGTCAGAGTTTTAGACTATCAACTGATTGCATGACACTTATATAAAATGGGTGCAAACAACATTTTGAGAAGGTGTGTACTATACCATGAAAGGCCCAAAATTTTTGCAGAAGCTCATGAAGGTATTGCGTGCAGGATTATGGTGGCCATCAATTCATAGATATGCCAAGGAATATTTCCAGACATGTGATGTCTGTCAAAGGGTGGGAAAACCCAACAGAAGGGATGAGATGCTCCTAAGAACACAAGTAACTTTGCAGGTATTTGAAAAATGGGAAATAGACTTTTTTGGACCAATCCATCCACCAACACGAAGGTCAGGAGAAAGATATATCATTACTACGATAGAATACTTAACAAGATGGGAAGCAGAAGAATCAGTGAAAGACTACAACATAGAAACAACAACACACTTCTTGTTTGAGTAAGTGATCACCAGATTTTGGTGTCCAATAATTTTGATGAGTGACCAAGGTACTCACTTTATCAACAATACTATCAAGGCCATGACTGAGGAGTTTGAAGTCTATCACTAGAAGAGTACACCATACTATCCCTAGGTAAATGGAACAGTTGAAGCCCTCAATAAGATCTTGGAGAGTGCTTTGACAAAGATATGCAATGTCAACATGGATGATTAGGACTTGAAAATACCAGCAGTACTATGGGCATATAGGACTACATGTAAGAATTTGACAGGACAAACACCATTCAGATTGGTGTATGGGAAAGAAGCAGTAGTACCATTAGAATTTATCGTACCTAGTCTGCACGTAGCAGCAATTACCAACATGACAAAAAGGGGCACAATAAAGGAGAGGTTGAATCAACTAATGGAAATTGAAGAGGATATGATTCTGGCAGGATTTCACCAAGAAGTACAAAACTCAAGAGGCAAATCCTGACATGACAGACATATAAAGAGGAAGATCTTTAAGAAAGGAGACCTAGTCTTTCTTTATGACAGTAAATTTTTTCAACATCCTCGCAAATTTAGAATGCATTGGATAGGGCCCTATGAAGTAAAGACTTTCACAGATGGGGGATATGTACATCTAAAGGATCTGGTAGGAACAAAACTGAAAGGAATGATCAATGGGACTGAAACTATATAGGGACAACCGACCTCCTAACACTTAAAATTTACAGCACAGTAAGAAACCATGTACATAGTGTACTATAGTAGAGAGTGGAACAAAAAGAGGATAAAAAGAAATAAAAAGTAGAAAAAGGAAAAAGAAATACAAAAATAGAAAAGGAAGAAAATACAAAAATACTGGGAAATAGTATGCGCAGAGAAAGTGGACTTAGCGAGACAAAAATAAAAAATGTTCGCGCGCACCATATTCTCAAAATAAATAAAAACATCACACACTAAGGAAAAATCACATCATAAATGCACGACGCACTTAAAAAGTTCAGCGCACTGGAAAAGGGGCCAACAATCAGAAAACGAAAAACAACAGTTAGGGAAAAAAATGCGAATCAGAGGCATTTATGGAATTGAATGAAGTGTACTCGACAAGCTTCGACACATTAAACGTAGCCATAGAAGAGTCATGGAATTTATGGTACCCTCTATATAAAGGGGAAACGCGGGAAAAACAACAATTATTGTGAAATTACAAACTCACAGAGTAAGAGGGCATGCAGACGACAGGAGAACAAGCGAGTGCACAGTGCGAACCAGTCAAAGTCTACTAAAAAAAAGAAAACAATACCCACTATGGAACCACCAAAGGTGGGTGCACCAAGCCAAACCACAAGAAAAACCAGAAGCATCCTTAGGGCACCACATGAAACCATGGAGGTCGAGCAAGAAATGACCCAGAGAGAGGGAGTTATTAATGTCGATGCAATTCCCTCTCCACAAATTGAACCAGTTAGCACCACAGTAATCGAGGAGGAATAACAAGCCCCAATGAAAACTGACATGGAAGTTGACTCGCACGATAGTGCACAAGACTGCCAAACAAGAGATGCAAGCAACTTCCGACAACCTGTGAGGGCTGAAGTAGCCCAAAGAAAAAATGGGGACAATAGTGAGCAGACAAAGGCTGCGATGTCGAGACCACAACTTGGGGTAGGGTCCGTGCAACAGAAGGAAGGGTTGGTAGAGGACATAACTGGGTAGCTAGACTTGGGTGCATAGGATAGACAAGCAGAGGCTGGGACATCTAGTGTGCCAATAAGAAGAAAGGGAAAACATCCCATGGCACGGTCCCCGTGCAAGCATCCCGACGCATCAATAATACTACCACACATTCTATAGGGGTTGCAGTCCATGTCGACCCTACTAGGATGCATAGAAAGGCTAAGGTATTCGCACCATTATGCGGCCGACGCTGGAAAATTCCCAGAATTTGCACAACAAGTGTACATGGAAAACATAGGTACAAGTCCATTTGGAGATCCCATGATGCAACCGAAACAATGGGCAACAAGCCTGGTGAACAAAAGGATCCTAAAATTGGTGGAGATTCCCCACTTTGGCAGGGGGAAAGAGGTAAATAACTATGTCAAGTAGTTGATGGCAGTCCTCCATGGAGGCTTCCTATGGATGGAGGAACCTGTCTCCATCAACGTGGAATTGATCACGTTCATCACAGGCCTGGTGTCAATGGGTGAGAGTCTCACGCAATACCTAGATGAAAATATAAAGGGGAAGACTCTTGCCAAGGAAATGAAGAAGACATACAACACAAAGAGGGGCTCGCACGAGATCATAATAAAAAGAATCATTGACACAACCACTAGGATTGTCACAAAACTCATGTCTTGCAAGCTGTTAAGGAAGTGTCACAAGGAGGAAGTCCTTGTAGGGGTTGTCACAACTGCATTCCAGTGTGCCAATGACACCATGCTTAGTTGGCCCCCCTACATGTTGAACCTGTTCCTCGACAAGTACAAAGACGTGCAGAACTAGGTTACAAAATTTCACTATTCATGGTTATTAATTTTGATAGCGTTGGTTGGGTGGAGGGAGCCTCCATACTCATAATTTTGCAATAGAATAGGCTGTTTCCACACAATGCGATATACATCAATGGGGAGCACATCGGACCCCAAGAGAAGAAGTGGAAACACAGGTACCTTTGTGCAGTACCTAAGCGACATCCATGAC
>ML804283.1:18096-73063 GCA_009831015.1 Picea engelmannii | reverse complement strand
ATGACAGTATAACTAACACCTAAAGGATCACGCTGGAAGTAGTCGCACAATACCATGACATAGAAAGCTTCAGAGCTACACGCCATAATATGTGGATCCAGGCATGCAGATATCCAACCAAGGAATGGATGCAACTTTGGCTCTGCATCAAGAAAAAATAAGTTGAAATAGAAATGCGGGATTGGCAAGACGACTGGAATATCCCAGTCATTACCAAGGAAATTCCTACGGGCAAGGAGTTAGATGTAATATTCTAGATATAAAAAGTATGCAAAACAAAAATAAATAGCTATAAATGGAATATGAACAACAATATAACCAGAACAACACCACAATAATACCAAAATGATAACAAAATAACACCAGAAATAACACTTTGATTACCGAGAGCCATGTTCACTTGCCTCTTCGAGGGGGCAACCTCTAGCAGAGCAGAGCTCTATTACAATAATATCCCAGACAAAAGTTCTCATACCCTCGACTCCTATTTATACTAAATATGTCTATCAAAAGAACCATCTAGAGGAAGATCCTTTTGGAAGAGGAAGCTTCTATTAGGTCTTCTTACATTGGACTGATTCTTTCTTATTGCTAGGCCTTATTAATATTGACCTTTATTACATGGAAATATATTATTCTACCTACATGAGGGGTTAGGTCCCTAACATGTCCTTCCCCTTAAAAACAACCTTGTCCTCAAGGCTTGAGATGGGGAAATTGCTGCATAATGGTAGCTGGTTCCCAAGTGGCATCTGTTGGAGTTGTATCTTTCCACTGGACTAACACTTCCTTGATGGTTCGCTAACGTAGTCAACACTCACGTTGGTCCAAAACTTCTTCTGGTTTTATCCAAATGGATCCTTCTTCATCCAACTCAGGAAGGTTGGTTTGACTTTGGCACTTACTTACTTCCAAACACCTTCTTTAAGCAGGAAACATGAAAAACAGGATGGATCTTAGAATGAATGGGCAAAGCTAATTGATAGGCCACCTGTCCCACATGCTTGAGAATGATATACGGACCATAAAATTTGGGCGCCAGTTTCTGACAATGGTTAGCCTTGAGGGAAGTTTTCTTGTAAGGTTGCAGTCAAAGAAACACCTGATCCCCTTCTGCAAATTGATGTTTAGATCGACCTTGATCTGCTTGTTTTTCCATGCGATTCTGGGCCATGACCAAATTCTCTTTGAGGGTATGGGTAATGAGAACTGTAAGCGTTTGGTCAATCGCCTAGACCTTCGAGACACTTGGAAAATATGAGAGGACTAAAGGTGGATTTTGTCCATATACCACTTCAAAAGGAGTTATGCGCGTAGCTGTATGGTACGAAGTGTTGTACCACCATTCAACTAGTGGTAACCATTGAGCCCACTAATTTTGCCTTTCTGATGCAAAACACCTCAAATATGTTTCCAAACATTTGTTAACAACTTTAGTTTGACCATCAGTCTGGGGATGATGATAAGCTGTGTTGAGATGCAATTGGGTGCCTTGTATCTTGAACAGTTCTTGCCAAAAATTGCTGTTGAAAGCTGGGTCGCGATCATAAACAATAGAATGTGGCATGCCATGAAGCTTGAAGACTTGATCCATGAAACGTTGAGCCACGGTAGATGCTGTAAATGGGTGTTGAAAGCACAAAAATGAGCATACTTGGAAAGACCAACTACCACCATGATGATTGATTTATTTCCCAATTTAGGTAAGTCGACAATAAAATCCATAGAGATATCCCGCCAAATAGCAGGTGAAATCGGAAGCGGTTGTAGTGTGCTAGGAGATTTGATAGTTTCACCCTTGTTGTGGTGACACACATCACATTCAACCACAAAATTACGAAGATATTGTTTCATACCCTCCCAGAAAAAAGAACATTTGACTCGGTCATAGGTTTTGGTAAACCCAGAGTGCCCAACTGTGGGTGTAGCATGAAGCTTAGAAAGTACCATAGATTTAATTTTTGATTGTTTACTTAAATACAAACAACCTTTGTATCAAAGCTCATCATTGATCCAAGAGTACCCTGGGGAAACTGAAGAATTGGACTGCAATTGTTGTATCAGATGTGAAATTTTGGGATCGTGTAGCCATTCTTGGCGAACAACTTGGAGCCAATATGGTACAATGAAAGAGAGAGAAAAAAGAGACCCTTCATCTTCATATTTTCTGGAAAGTGCATCAACAACCACATTGTCTTTGCCTTTTTTGTAAATGATCTCATAATCATATCCAAAGATCTTAGTCACCCATTTTTGTTGCTCAGGGGAGGAAAGGCATTGTTCCAAAAAATACTTGAGGCTTTGATGATTTGTCTTAATTTGGAAGCATTTCCCCAATAGATAAGGTCACTAAAGATCCATGAAATGCAGAATAGCCAACATTTCCTTTTCATAGATTGATTTTCCTAAATTTCTCTTGGACAGTTGTTTGGTGGTAAAGGCCAAAGGCCGACCCTCTTGCATAAGGACAACTCCAATTCCTTTCCTGGAAGCATCACATTCTAGGACAAAGGTATTTGTGAAATCAGGAAGGGCCATGACTAGAGTGGTTCACATGACCATCTTCAATGTTTGAAAAGCCTGAGCAGCTGTTGGAGTCTAAGTGAAATAATTATTTTTAAGGAATGCAGTGAGAGGTTCCACAATCTTTCCATAATTCTTAACAAACTTGCGATAATAACCTATTAAACCCAGAAATCCACGCAAGCTTTTGAGAGTCTTTGGGTGAGGTCAATCTTTCATAGCTTCAATCTTTTTAGGATCCACCCTGACACTGTCCTTGCCAACAATATGACCCAAGTACCTTACTTCCGAGGTGCCAAAATCACATTTATATTGTTTGAGGAAAAGTTGGTGTTGAGAGAGTAGATGGAGAACTCAATCCACATGAGCAAGATGGTATGTCCAGGTTTTGCTGTAGATGAGGATATCATCAAATAAAACTAACACAAAATGACAGAGAAAAGGATGAAAGACATGATTCATGAGGCTTTGGAAAGTGGATGGAGAATTACACAAGCCAAAGGGCATGACCAAAAAATCATAGTGTCCCTCATGAGTTCTAAAGGAAGTCTTAGGAATGCTTACCTCTTTCATACAGATCTGGTGGTATCCTGAACGAAGATCAAGTTTAGTAAAGAACCGGGCGCCACTCAATTCATCCAAGAGGTCATCAATTACAGGAATGGGAAATTTGTTATTAGTGGTGAGTTTGTTGAGGGCACGAAAATCAGGACACATGTGCCAAGAACCTTCTTTCTTAAGGACCATGACCACGAGAGAAGAGTAGGGGCTCATACTAGGGTAGATAACACCTGTGTTGAGCAGTTCTTGAACCATTTTCTCAATTTCATTTTTTTGGGAAAAGGGGTGACGATAGGGACATATATTGGGAGGAAGGATTCCTGGGACAAGGGGAATGGAATGATCACGAACACCATGGGAAGGAGGGAGTCCCTGGGGAGTGGAAAAAACCATTTGATGTTTAGAGAGGATGGATTGGAGGTCCTGTGGCACAGAGGGTGTCTCAGTGGTGTGGATGGCATGGAGTTGGGAAATAATGCCAGAATGACCTTTCTTGAGTAGCTTTTCCATGCGATGGGAACTAATGATCTCCGAGGAACCGACAATGATGCCTTGGAACTTATATTGTTGGCCCTCCTGGTCGAATTGCATGGTTAATTCCTTAAAATCCATGAGAATGGGACCCAAAGTCCTTATCCATTCCATACCCAACACAATGTCACAACTGCCCATGTCGATAGAAAACATATGAGATTTCAGATGGTAGTCACCAATTTGGAGACACACATTTTCACAATGCCCTCCACATTTCATGAACCCATCATTGGCAATCATGATTTGGAAATTATTGACTGCATAGATATAGCAATTAGTTTCTTGGGAAATGTGACGATGAATAAAATTATGGGTGCTTCCACTATCAAAAAGAATGATGACCTTCCTATACTTGATGTAACCAATTAGCTTGAGGGTTTGGGGAGCAGAGAAGCCAGTGAGAGAATTTAGGGAAATGATCGGTTCTACTTCAGGAGGGTCTAAGGGAGGGGTTATGTTGGTGGATTCAGGTGACACAGACACAAGGGGAGCCTCAACATTGTCTTCTGAAACATCCTCTGATATGGCCATAAAAAGATTTTGTTACTTACACTTGTGTCCTGGAAAATATTTGTCATCACAATTATAACAAAGGCCTTTGAGTTGGCATTCAACCATTTCGGCCCTGGTCAATTTCTGGATCTTGATTGGAGTAGAAGGAGGAGTGGTAGTTACTGGTTTAGTGTGAGGAATAAAGGAGAGTTTGTGGTTTTGAGAAGAGACAACCTATTGTGCTTCCTTATCTCTTTTAGTAGCGTCCAACCAACTATGAGGCCAAGCCATAAGGACATGAGCACGAATCTCATCCTTGAGGCCATTGATAAAACATTCTTGGAAAAAAGCATCAGACATGCCCTCTGTATGAAAAACCAATCGCTCAAAAGAAGCTATAAAGTCTTCCACTGTGCCAGATTGTTTCAACTTTGTCAAATGACCTAAATGGTTGGTGTCAATGTCAAATCGTTCATAAAGCTCTGCCAAAAAGTGTGTCCAAGCCACATACCCTTGGCGGGCATTTTTTCTCCATTGCCACCATTGCCAATGTTCTTGATCTAGATGGAGAACACATACCGAAGTTTGGCCAACTCATCCGTAATGTCATACAAAGAGAAATAATGTTCCATTTGAGTAACCCAACCAATGGGATTTGATCAATCAAATTTGGTCACATCCACACACAAAAGGTGCAGGTCACGCTGAAAGTGATGGGGATGAAAATTCTGGGAATGAGAGGAAGTTTCACCTTCGGTATGCAAAGGTGGGTCAGATAAGGGAAGATTTGCAGGGATATGCAGCTTAGTGCAGATCGTCGTAGCGACAGATTCAAGATGGGTAGTAATGTCTTGTTTGAGATCTTGTTTGAGTTTCTCGATTGAGGTAGCGACTGAAACCGCGATGGAGGAATGCATTTTTTGATTGATGGAGAGAATATTGGTATTGATCTATCGCACTTCTTGTTGGGTTTCTGTGAAATTAGAGTGCAAGGTATTGAAGGGAGCTTCCAAGTCTTGGCTACGGGTATGGGCCATGATGACTAGGGAACACGAAAAGGGGTGGGTGGGACCACATAGAAAATGGGTTATGGGTGAAGTGTATCACAACGATCAGGTCGATGAGGTGAATCCAATGGGGTAAAGCCCAAATAAGGGTGTTGGAAGGAGGTTGGGTCCACAAAAAGAAAGTTTTTGCTGAAAAATGATAGCTATGACTGTGATCAGGGTGAAGAGAGAAAACCAATGGAATAGGTATCAAATAATGGTGCCAACAGAATCCAATCTTTTTTTTTAACTCCTGTAGAGTTATACTTTGAACTGAAGAATACTACAATGATGAAATGTCCAAATGCTTAACATGAAGAAATGTGTAGTAATTTCGCAACTCGAATGCAGGAGACACAGTTGCGCCACAATAGATCTTATTTGTTCTATTTTCGTTTCTGTCCCAAGGGTTAGGATTCAAGGGTTCTACAGAAAAGGGTTTGCCCTATGCTATAACTCTTTGATATACCTGCAGGGTCCAACAATAGTACTCGACCCAATATCTCAGTGCACCAACTAAGGAGGCTAGACCGTACCCTTATCCATACTACACGACTACCTAGGTACTAGAGAGTATATTCCCAAGTGCTGTTCTCGGTGGCACTATAACATTCAGGTGACCAATCGATTTATATACGAAGGGATTCAGGAGATCTAGGTCGATCCGTATACATGTGTTGTCTGATGCGCTACCACTTGAAGGGGTACCAAAAGGGGTTACAAGGGTGGCCAATAGATGTGCGCTTAAGTACCACTTGTATTTCCTGTGTGTATGAATCCCCAACCATGGGTTTATGCATGTAACGACATATCTCTGTATCTTAAACACACTGTAATTTTCTGTCGAGGAAGGTGCTCTGATACCACTTGTAATATTCTAGATATAAAAAGTATGCAGAACATAAATAAATAACTATAAATGGCAGATGAACAACAATATAACTAGAACAACACCACGATAATGCCAAAATGATAACAAAATAACACCAGAAATAACACTTTGATTACCGAGAGCAATGTTCACTTGCCTCTTTGAGGGGGAAACCTCCAGCAGAGAAGAGCTCTATTACAATAATATCCTAGACAAAAGTTCTCATACCCTTGACTCCTATTTATACTAAATATGTCTATCAAAAGAACCATCTAGAGGAAGATCCTTCTAGAAGCAGAAGCTTCTATTAGGTCTTCTTACATTGGACTTATTCTTCCTTATTGTTAGGCCTGATTAATATTGACCTTTATTACATGGAAATATATTATTCTACCTACATGAGGGGTTAGGTCCCTAATAATAGAAGCAAGGTTACTTAAGACACCTGCAGGGGGCAACATTGCGCCTAAAAATCTGACACAGTAGGGGAAGCCCAGTAAAAATCCAGTACAACAAAATAAGGGGAGTGCGCCAAAGAAGGATGTGCATGCAAGGAAAAAGGACACTGCCACGAAACAAGGAGAACAAGGAGTGGGGGACACAACAACACAAGAAACCCCTTCGACATCCATCCCATAAGAAATAGGGCCACCCAAGTGATCAATTATACACATAGGGGGGGCGCGTAAGAAGGCCAAGGTACATAAGAAGTTGTCGGAGTACACAATTATTGAGGATGATGCCGACCTCGTCGCAGGATGAGTACAAGATTGCACAGATGAGGACTTCGAAGAAGCTCAGCACCAATGAGGCATAATTCAAAATGAGTTGGCATACATAAGGCAGGTCTTGGAACAAATACATGCAACACAAAGGCCTGAAAGGAGAACAAATTCCTTCCCTGCAACAACAAAGGTAGAGGTAAGGACCACACCGAGCCAACAAGACACCATCCAAACCATAGTGCAGGCTATTCCAAACTTCTAAATCACATCAGACATGCCGCAGATGGACGGAGTCGTACCCCAGACACCACTTAAGGATCTGGCGCAGGTAGAGTTGGTACTGGCAAGTATACAAACCAAGGAATTATACAAGCTTCAAGTCAGTGTCGCGTAGGAAGTGCAATCGTGTGCAAGGAAAGATGTGGAAGAATTGAAACAAACAAAGAATGGCAGGGACGCCCTGGAATTAGTAGTCGAGTAGGTGAAGCTCGAAAAAAGAGAGGAAAAAGAACGCAGAGATAGAATGGAACATGGATTGACAATGGTTTATAATCGCATCCTAGACAATGCGCAAGAAACGAAAAAAAGCACAGAGGAGAAGATCAATCTCATTGCACAAACCATTGATCAATACAGACAGGACATTGTGGAGCTAAAGGAAAGGATTAATCTCACGACTCCTCCTGAGGTTCGAGAGCAGAGGAAACAGGAAGCTGCAATCCAAATAACAGAAATGGAGAAATAGGAAAGCGTAGCAGAAGAACTATTTGAAGAGTTGAACAACTTTGGACAATGCTGGAAGAGGATGAGCAGGTCCAACAGTGGGACCAAGAAAAGGAAAGACTCAGCGCAACAATACAAGAGCTCAAAAAAGACAAAAAACAATTAGCATCACATAGTGCTTGAAGGGTACCCAAGACATGAAGAAGCTGTAGACAGAGTTGAAACCATCACATATGCAGAAGCAAGAAACACAAGCGCAAGTGGAACCCATTCAAGAGCAAGAAACAAAAATGATCGCACAGTTGAAGGAGGAAAAGAAAAACATGGCACAAGCACAAATAGAGGGCGCAACACTGATCCAGGAGGAGATCACAATGCAATCAGTGGAGTCGCTCACAAGAAAAGCCACGCAGGTCAAGGAAAGAGGAAGGGAACTTGTAGACACGTTCCATAGCTTGAAGACAATAATAGAAGGAGTGCACACTAACTAAGTGGCTCGAGACGAGCCACATGTCAATGTTGGGGGCTTGTTGGGCACAATCCTATTTTGAGTTAACACCCAATTTTGGTAAGGTAAGGCCCAATTTTGGAGAAGGACAACTGGCGGGAAAAGCATCACGTGCAAGGAAAAGCTGCATGCAAAGGAGGAAAACATGCAAGGCGCGCAAGTAGGAAAACCTAACCATGTTAGGGTTAGGGTTTTGGTAAGAGATTTTAACATCTAAGAATCTTGTAAATTAGTATAAATAAGAACATAGGAGGTCTAGGTCAGGGTTCCAAGTGGTTGCTAAATAATGGTTCTAATGCTATGATTTGATGATTGTAGTTGAACGACCGTTGTAAGATGTTGAGTTGTAGAAGAGTAAAGTAGCTAGATCTTGAGGATTAGATCACAGGCTGGGGAGCTTGGTGTGATCTAGTCTGCTTCACAGAGGTTGTTGAACCTTTTTCATGATTGTATGATTGGAGATATAGTGCGCACAATGCCATATTTTGCAGCAACCTTAATAAAAGAGACTAAGAAGCCATATCTTTGTGGATGTAGACTAGGAGGGGGTGAACCACGGTAAAACCTCAGTTAGGTGTGTTGTTTATTGCATATTTACCTTTTTTCAATAGTTAGATTATGAATGGATGAATGAATGGTTCAGTTAGATCTATTAGAATGCATGCATAGGCTTAACAAAAGAATGAATCTTAGCCTAAGAAGCCATATATTTGTGGACATAGACCAGGAGGGGGTGAACCATGGTAAAACCTATGTTAGGTGTGTTGTTTATTGCATATTTACCTTCTGTCAATAGTTAGATTATGAATGGATGAATGAATGGTTCAGTTAGATCTATTAGAATGCATGCATAGGCTTAACAAAAGAATGAATCCTAGGAAAAATAGAGAGAATAATTAGATCAAGGCCTAAAGAAGATCAACTATAATCCCAGATCCCCACTCCTTCCTAGACTGCAAGCACTTGAGCTTTGCAGCCACCCACAGAACTATCTCGGGTGAGAATTCACGGTACACTATGTTTGTTGTGTTTCCTTCTAGTTTACCAGGGGGGGCAATAGTTTTAAAGAGGTTTTGTTGGAACCCTGATTAGACCTGAACCTAGGTTAGACTAAGAGTAGGAAGAGAGAAATAGTAACCAAAAATGTTGAATTTGTATTGGCAAAGACTCGTGGGTAGGGGTATGTGACAATTTCAAATTCTCAAAACCCTTGCTACGAGCCATTTCATTAGCAAATATCTTGTTCCTTGCAGATGCCAAAGCCCAGGTTCCATAGTTAAAAGGAAGAATGGGATGAAAATCAACCACATTCCTAGACTTGGAAGGTGTCGAGGAGGAGGCGTGGAATAAGTGTATTAGACTCCTGGTCTCAAACTACATTATGTTGCACGATGATGAGAAAGGCTCATTGTGTTGGTCCAAAAATGCCAAAACTAGAGAGTACACAACCAAAATTGGTTACAAAGTCTAAATGGAAAACTCTGTCATAGGGGAAAAATGGTGGTGGAAATGCTTGTGGAGAATTAATGCTCCAGTGAAAAATAAGATCAACCTTTGGTTGTACTTAAACAACAAATTTATTACCTGAGATGTTGGCATTAAGCAAGGACATCAAATCAAATATGTGTTCCTTGTGCAAAATCCAGGAATAATCTATTTCTCACTTATTCATTTGTTGTGTGCATGCAGATACTTAGTCCGAGCTCAAGCCCACGTCCCAATGGAATAGGACCTGCCTTGAAGACTACTTAAAGGACTGGCTTGCAGAAAAAGTTGTTGAAAAGTTGCAGGGTATGCCAAGCTTCTTGATTTTTAGTATACAATGGGCTCAGAATTCCAGTATTTTCTATGATTTATCCGTTCCTCCTGAAGTTACACCTGGTATAATCCCAAGACTATTCAATGAGTTTATGACAGACCTAAAAGTCAAAGACCCAAGGCTCCCATCTATGTCAGAGGTTGGATTTAGAGTCCCACGGGGCTTCTTCGATGGGGCATGCTAGGGCCACCCCCCAGTGTGTGGAGTCGGGATAGTCCTATTCTTAACTCATAATCATTATATTCATATCCGATATGCTCCTAGAAATGGCACAAATAATAGGGCATGATTTATGGCCCTGAGGACTCTACTAGAAATTGAAATAATGAAAGAAGTGAAGAAGCTACAAGTCATGGGAGATTCCAAATTTATCATTAATTGGGCCAATCAAAATTCTACAGTGACAAATATAAGGCTCTAGTCCCTTCTCTAGGACATCAAATCTTCCATCAACTCCTTCCAATGGATTTATTTCAACCACATTCTCCGTGAACTAAATGTCAAAGCTGATGAATTGTCAAAAGAGGCCTTGTCTCTGTTAGATTCATAATGAAGAAAAATGCAGAAACATAATGGAAATAACTGAAGCAATCAGGAAACCATGATGAACAAAGATAAATAGAATATTGGCAAAAAAGACATACTCTATAATCATTAATGAGAAAATAATCATGTACATAGATGTACATATATAATACAAAAATACCATAAGTGTCATGTAACTGTATAACAGTTAGGTAAACCAACGAACTATGATTAGATTTTTTAACACCCCCCCTTAATCATAAGTTCTTTCTTTCCTGAAAAACTACCACTACTTGACAATAAAAAATGTGTCAAGCGAATATTCAGAGGGTTGGTTGAAGATGCTCTCTGAACCCTAAAAAAATAGCAGAAGATGAAGACTTCTACTAAACTGATGGTTTTAGGATTGCCACAAACCATATCAACAAAAATCAAGAATAAGACTGCATGATTATTTCCTATTTGATCATCTGTTCACATACTTTGGTCCCTCAATCTGAGATTACTATCTCATATTTCCCCCCCTTAATCGAAGATTCAATGTCTCTGATACACAATCAAGCTACACAGTGGTTCATGCCACAACTTGACAGAACATCCTCTCTATGGACAAGAGGAATACAACTGCCTGACTCAACAGGAATTACTAAATAGATGGGGAATACAACGACCTATGGAAAGACTTACAACTTGGACCAAAAACTCAGGGGTGTCAGGTACAACCGACCATGCACCCAATTATAATCATATTCTAAACAGATACACAATCATATTATGAACAGACACAAGTCCAGAATGTAGGACAGAGACAAGTCCTGGATGAACTGCAAATCAAAGGTAGACTTCAAAACTTGAATTCTTACATTTCTCACTAATTTCCCCCCTGTCAACTGAAAAGTGAGAAGTCTAGATAATGAGATATACCCCCTTTCGAAGTGGAAACGAGTAATCAAACTGTCTTCTGGTGGAGTTTGAAGAATCGATCTTCAACTCAGAATACTACATCAATTGGGCCCTGATCATACCCTATATCATCCAATCCTGAAAAACATTCATGTCCATCAACTATAGAAATATCTCTAATCAAGTACGATTGTACTTGTGTATAAATATGTCAATAAGAATGCTCCAATAAATTGTCTTCCAAACTCCAATGCCAATTCCCTAACCATTCAAACTGAATATGTTTTCTCTTGCTCTTCTGGCACCTTACTGAGAGGTGATTTGTCTTCCCACAAAATCTGCATGGGTGAAGATCAAAATAGTTTGACTTATCATGGCCAAACCGGTGACAATGTTTGCATTGTATGGGTTCTTTATCCGACCGATTATCATGATCATACAAATATGGATTATCTGTAGCAACATCATCAACAACAATATCCTGTACCTATTCCTTACCAATATCCTCAAGCTCTATCTTCTTATCATCATTCAAAAAACCTCCACTCACAAAGTCAACAGGTTCACAATAATTAGGAATATGAAAAAGGTTGTCAACATCCTTTTCATATCCTAGTCCATATCGATTTCATTTAAAGCATAATTCTTCCCATGGTCGAACAATTCTAATTTCTTCACCACATTTATCCGCAACTTTTTTTGACATAGGGACTCATCCAACTCATTTTCATGTTTATGAGTGTCATCACTAGTCAACTGAGCGTCTTCATTATTTTCATCCTTGATGTCATTTTGTTTGTTGAAATCACATTGTTGGTGTCGAAGGATATTTAACTCATCATATAACATTTTGTTTTAAAGTTTGAACATATCAACTTTCTTATGCGTTACTTGTAAACAAGTAATCATTGTACTGAGAGTGCACTTGTTTATTGCAATTGTAGATTCCGTATTTGAGTTAATTAATGTGTGCAATATTGTAAATATTTCTTCAATTCTTTCCATTATGCAAAATATGAAAGACAAATGTTTGTATGTTGATGCCACAAAATTCAATTATGTATCCTGTTGTGCATGCCAAAGTTGTAGCCAAATTGAATTGTCCGTCAATTATTAGATTGTTTGTATATTTGTAGTCTTCTTTGCATCCTAAGACCCCCTTATTCAATTTCAGGTGGGTCAAGGACGCAAAGACAAATATGCAATTTTATTATGTAGGATGATCCCCTATAACTCCTTTTACAAAATTTAAAAAACCCCTTATAACACCTTTACATGTTCAAGGAAAAATAACAACTCTTATAACTCCAATTACAATCAATGGAGAAAACTCCTCCATACAAAACCTTATAACTCCTTAAATACACATCAAAGTTTTCCTTTAAGTTCTATTGCAAAAATAATGCACTTTATAACTCCTTGAGTTTCCCTTGAAATAAACTTTTTATTTTTTTAAATAAACTTAATGAAATCCACTTATCACTCCAAAAGTTTTTAAGGGATCTTGCATAAAGCTATAACCCTCACAAAACAATATTTTAATATTCTTTATGAAAAGATTTATAGCTTATTTACATGCCACTTCAAAAAATTAAAAGATGATAACATAAAAACATGTGCTCCTTCGATCATAAAAAATAACGCCACTATAGTGTATGGAATGTGTACCATCAAATATGTTATTTTCTTTGTCTTACACTTTGAGCTTCATTGCATCGTTGGTCGTCTAATGCCAACATGAAGAAATGACCACCCGGTTAAAGGTTATGAAGTGCCGATTCCACTATGTGCTCCGAGAATGGACCATCTCTTTGCTAGTGGTGGTGACTCTATGAAAACATAGCACAAGTATGGTCGCTTTACTAGTGCGAATTCACCATGCTTCTTCAAGTGGACCATCTCTTTGCTAGATGGTACACATTCCATATACTATAGTATATGGAATGTGTACCATCAAATCTGTTATTTTCTTTGTCTTACACTTTGAGCTTCATTGCATCGTTGGTCGTCTAATGCCAGCATGAAAAAATGACCACTGGGTTAAAGGTTATGAAGTGGTGATTCCACTATGCGCTCCGAGAATGGACCATCTCTTTGCTAGTGGTGGTGACTCTATGAAAACATAACGCAAGTATGGTCTCTTTACTAGTGCAAATTCACCATGCTTCTTCAAGTGGATCATCTCTTTGCTAGATGGTACACATTCCATATACTATAGTATATGGAATGTGTACTGTCAAATCTATTATTTTCTTTGTCTTACACTTTGAGCTTCATTGCATCGTTGGTCGTCTAATGCCAACATGAAGAAATGACCACTGGGTTAAAGGTTATGAAGTGTCGATTCCACTATGCGCTCCGAGAATGGACCATCTCTTTGCTAGTGGTGGTGACTCTATGAAAACATAGCGCAAGTATGGTCGCTTTACCGGTGTGAATTCACCATGCTTCTTCAAGTGGACCATCTCTTTGCTAGATGGTACACATTCCATATACTATAGTATATGGAATGTGTACCATCAAATCTGTTATTTTCTTTGTGTTACACTTTGATCTTCATTGCATCGTTGGTCGTCTAATGCTAACATGAATAAATGACCATCGGGTTAAAGGTTATGAAGTGCCAATTCCAATGTTGATTCCACTATGCGCTTCGAGAATGGACCATCTCTTTGCTAGTGGTGGTGACTCTATGAAAACGTAGCGCAAGTATGATCGTTTTACGAGTGCGAATTCACCATGCTTCTTCAAGTGCTCCTTTACTGGGTCCTCAAACCAAAATGGTGGGACCCCATACAAATTCCAATATTAATCTCACATCTCTTTTTAAATAAAACTTTTTTTTATACGACTTCTTTTTTTAAAATTTTTTAAATGATAAAAGATCTTCTTTTTTACGCAGAAAGGCATATACCTATTGGCAACGGGCACGATTAATGACCTTTTAATCTAAAATTCTAATCTGATGGCTAACAATTGAAAATGTTGGCATATTCTTAGTCGTCGTCCCAAATCAATGAATGTGATTTACTCTTCATAACTTCATTGTATTTTTGAATACATCCGTTAACCTTTTATTTTTTAACATTTACTTAATCATATTAAGAAATTACTATAGCACCATATAATTGCCACGTTTGGATTATTCACGAGCACTACTTCAACTTCCTCCTCAGCGGTCATATTCCATGGCTGGCCGACCCACCCAACGTTTCAGTTTCGAGCGTTGATATCTTTCCGCGTTCTCAGCCGCGAGTTAGCGGCTGTGCTAGTATGTTAAATAATATAAAATTTTAATGCAAATCGTTTCCATTGTGCAAAATCGCCTTCTTCCTTGTGCAGTCTCTTTCTTGGAATGCTACAACCACGATCTAGATTCGATTTATCTCTGCAAATCGCTACAGGACTGTGTACCCTTGCCTTCATGAGAGTGAGGCCTCTGCATTCAACAATCCTCTCTCTTATTTAATCACATAATGAATTATAGAAGTGGGTGTTCAACGTATTCAAACTCTCGGATTTTACAAACAGAGATTTAACCCTCAAATGACATTAATGTGCAAAAAAATCGAACAGAAGAAAGAAAATATATTGAATGGAGCCTACAATCATTTCCATTACCACAGGAAACTCCCATGATTTTGCTGAGTTTCGTGCTTAGGCGCCAATCATATTTCGCCCCTCTACCACAAGGAGTCTATCAATCTTTAACGATTCCAACCTAAATTCGTTCATTACCACTCAAATGCGCCCAAATTTGCAGAGGTTCATACACAGAGCATAAACGCTATACCAGAGAAAGCACACAACAATGGAGGCATAAACACACGATTTCCATTAATTAATTTCTGGACATGGATTCTCCTACAATTCAGATCTATTTCATTTTCAGCTTGATTTACACTTTTTTCCTTCTTTCTTTCCACGGATCAAACTATCTTTGCTCTGATACCACTGTTAGATTCATAATGAAGAAAAATGTAAAAACATAATGGAAATAATTGAAGTAATCAAGAAACCATGATGAACAGAGATAAATCTAATATTAGCAGAAAAAACATACTCTATAATTATTAAAGAGCAAATAATCATGTACATAGACGTACATTTATAATACAAAAAGACCATAATTATCAGTATGACTTACATATATAATACAAAAAGACCATAATTATCATGTATCATAATTATTAGTATGACTTACATATATAATACAAAAAGACCATAATTATCATGTATCATGTATCTATATATAACAATTAGTTAAACCAACGAACTATAATTAGAGTTTTTAAGAATTTCTTACTGTTGGTGACATGAGACTCTATGAATTCCTGGACCGGGAGGAGACCAACTCTATGGAATTCCAATTCTAAAGACAGAAAAGAGACAAGTGATCTGATGCACAGTCCTTTCAAATTTATATACAAATTAACCCGGATATGTTAAGCTTATTTGTCTGGATCTGAGCGTCTTAGTCCTGAGGTACATATCAAAGTTGGTTTTGGGAATATGAGATGTATGACTTTAGCTGCATAATAGACTCGGGATTGGCCGTTTGTGTGAACTCCAGGGATGGATATCAGTGAAAGATTTGGCTTTGGAAGTACTCAATCATGACATTGTCCAATCTGAAGCTGGCACTGCCATTTCCAGTAACTTCATGCAGATGCTGTTTCTGGGACCTCATGCCACCAGTAGACCTCTCATTTTTTCAATATATAATTGTATATTACACATAAATACAAATCAGATGATGAGATTGCCTCCGCCTGAAGCAACACCCTGGATTACTCTTGTCTTGTTCCGAACACAAATTATTGGATATGTCTATATAGTTATGACACAACAAAGAGAAAGAGCCTCCTCAGTCCATTGTGTTCCTCCGGTTTCCGTTGAATCTGCTGTCCCTGCGCCCTTTGGCAACAACATTATTATTGCAGTGTGTGAGAAATGCGTGAGTGGCTTGTGCATTGACAGCCCAAAGAACTGCAGGACATATGGTTGGTTGGCTGGCAGTGTTCATGTTAAATTCTCATATTGACACACACAGCTTCTGGATGTATTTGCTTTCTGATCATCCAGGGAGCAGTCTGGTGAAATCTGTCAGAAAAACATCACTATCTGTAATACCAATACCGTGGAAAACTGAAAGAATGAAAAAAGAGCGATTGAAAAACGGGATAGATGATCTGGTTAACGTCAAGACAAAAATGGTAAAAAATGTGGCTTATTACTTATTAAAGAACTTGGAACTTATTCATAATCAACCAAGGTCAAATGGCAAACTCTTATACAATTTAAGACCAGAATTTTGATCTTTCATTGATTGCGTCCTTGTTCAGTTCTTTGAATAACCAATCCTCCACAATCTTGGGTCCCAAAAAAACTCCTTGGGTGTTACTAAGAGGCAGGAGGTTTTCAAATCAAATGCATAATGCATAAGTTCATTTTCTTAGTTTATATGAGTACTTTATCACATATTTCAAAACCTTAACTGGTCAGAGGCCATGTTTATAACAAATTTAAATTGTTAAAAGACAAGATCTAGACATAGATAGATAACCGAATTTTAGAGTTTCAGATTCAGTTGCAAAAAATGGAAGCTAGAGTATAGGAAATGGAAAAACAGAAACCATCAATCCAAGAAAGAGTAGTTAAAAAAATAGCAACCTAAGACAAGATTTAGACATAGATAGATAACAGAATTTTAGAGTTTCAGATTCAGTTGCAGAAAATGGAAGCTAGAGTATAGGAAATGGAAAAACAGAAACCATCAATCCAAKAAAGAGTAGTCAAAGAAAATAGCAACCTAAGACAAGATTTAGATATAGATAGATAACAGAATTTTAGAGTTTCAGATTCAGTTGCAGAAAATGGAAGCTAGAGTATAGGTAATGGAAAAACAGAAACCATCAATCTAAGAAAGAATAGTCAAAGAAAATAGCAACCTAAGAGATAGGATTAAAAAGTTAGAAGAAAAACTAACTAACAATTTGGCTCTAAGTAATATGGAAAATAAATTGGATATCCAATCCATCAAAGAGGAAATGAATAAGTTAATTTATTTAAATCATGAGTGTAACAAAAGAGCCTTCTCATAATTTTTGGTATAAAAAAGAAAAAGGATTAGAACATAAGTGTAACAAAAGAGCATTGAACCTCATAACTTTTTATATAAAAAAGCAAAAGATGAAGACAAGCTAGCAATAGTAATCCGTAATCAAAGAACCTATAGCTTCATCAACATGAATCCCTGAGGAATTTGAAAATCTTGTCACTATCTCAACTCTTCTCTCAGGCTTATATAGAAGCACTATATCTTCTGGAGGTATTGGACCTATGCCCTATATAAAAATCTATCTATGTAGTAATGGCTACAAGGCAGGTTCTTGGATGTGAAGCTTCTTTCCTTGTGAAGTCTTCTCTAGAAATTTAATTATTGCAAATTACACTTATTGCATCTCTTTCATTATATCTCTATCATCATCAGAATCAAGCAACTCGTGAATTTTCCCTTGAACCCATATTATAGTTTTATGTGCAGTCTTTTCTCTCTCTCTGATCTTCCCTAGCAAACGTCATCAACACCAAATCTTTGTAACAACCCACTCTTCATCTAGAGTCCTACGTTTCCACAAACTCTCTTATCTTATACAATTTCTTACTCCAATTACCATCCACAGCTCTTCCAACGCTCTCTTCATAACTATATTCGATAAATCACATTGACCAAGGACGAATGCAACCGCACTAATACAATGACACCTTCTCACCAAAAGCAGGAACACAGAATCCTGTTATAATACCATTGACGTGGTTTGGAGCCTTGTAGATCAGAGTTAGCAAAATGAAAACCACAACTGCTAAAGCACAGAGAAGAAATGTGAAAACTTAATTCATTAACAGTGACCAAACTATCCGCAATGTCTACAATGATAGACACAAAATTGTTCTCTTAAAAGTCCAAATCTCTCTCAAATGTCCTAGTCTTCCACCAAAATGCCAAACAATATACTCAGCCCAGGGAGTGAGATAGCCCAAGCGTTGCAAGACGTGAGTCTCATAGCCAGTCCAGTACAGCCTATGTGGGTGAGAGAAAATGGTCCATTGAAGGAATCCAATCGACCAGCTTGTGAAATAAGTGAAAACTCACGTCCTCTTCGAACTCAGGCACAGAACTCCAAGAATGCATGAATCAAAATTCCTCAGCTTGGGTTCCTTCACGTGCAAGTTTCTTCTAGCAAATATTCTGGGCCCTCCAGTGACACAGTTACACCCAGAGCTGGTACCAAATTAGAAACGCAAACAGAGGAGACAAATGTGTAATGAATTGCTCACTCACTTGTTTTACCTGGGAAGGAGAAAATCGTAACAGGGCTTCTATCACTTCAAAATTGGCACTAGTTTTTTCATTCTCTGCGATTCTAAGGTTATAATGAAGAATCTCTCATATTTTTTTAGAACAGGGTAACATATTTTAAAAGCTTGTAGTTCTTGGTGAATGTGGTGCCCCAAGAACTCGATCACTCTTATATCTACAATTTGTTAAAAGCTTGTGATTCTTGATGAATGTTGGTAACATCTATATTCTACTACAATGTTTTTTCTGGTCTAAAGCAATCTTATCACCCAGAGATAAAAAAATAACTCAAAACTCTGCTACAATGTTTTTTCTGGTCTAAAGCAATCTTATCACCCAGAGATCAAAAAATAACTCAAAACTAATGATTATGTGATGGAGCTCAGCTCAATCTACAAGATTTCAGAAATGAATAAAGATTTCCATATAAACTTTCCAAGATAAAGATAAAGAGACTATATGCAATTGACTTAATCTAATGTAATAATGATATGTAAAAATCAATTAAGAATATCATTTGTCAAATTCATCTACAATCAAATTATAAACTTTCTAATCGATTGCAAGAGACAAATATTAACAACTATTGATGTCACTCTTCAAAGGAATTGGACGGTGGACATTCCAAAGTTGTTGCGTTCCTCATTTGTACACAGAATGAATTCACGGGCATTAAATAAACATGCATCCATTTAACATAAATAAAAGCAACATCAAGTACAACTTTTAGTCAATGAAGAGGAGAATTTTGTCCTGGAATCCCAATCCCAATTGGGAAAACCAGTTTGTCCTGGAATCCCAATCCCAATTGGGAAAACCAGTTTCTAGTGGGGTGAATGAGGAAAGAAATAGAGAGGGTTAGGAGATAAGGAAGGCCAACAACTATGGCTCTTCACTTTTCATCTCTTATTATTATTATTTTTTATTTAATTGTTTTTTAATGTTTCTCTTACATCTTCACTTGTCTTATTCAACTTGATATTTGCATTGTTTTACATAGCTTGCATAGCCTTGGTTAATTGTCAAGTTGTCTTGCATGTAGTGAGTCTTACTCATTCTTGCTTCAGATCCATTTCAGATAAAATTGTAAAGAAAGAACTAAAAATTAAGTCACAAATTGCAACAACTTATCTCATAGAAGAAAAGAGGTTGGGAAAAATAAATAAAGGATTATGATTATTTATAAATGAAGACTTCATTCTAGAAGATCAAGATGAATTAAGAAAGGAAGTTCAAAAAGTTAAAAAGCTAAGAGGGAAGGAAAATGGACAATAATTAGAAATCAAAAGGCTACTATTAGGGATAAAGACTGGAATGATAATAATAAATAGGAATTTGGACACTTAAGATCATTTTTTGGAACTTTCGTGGCTTTCCATGGTGCAAAAATCCAATGTTAAGTTGGATCCCTAGTAAAATTGATATTATTTTTCTAGTTGAAACATGGGAGCATGAAGAGTCTAACATGGAACATTATTAAAAAAACATTTCTCTTCACATTTGACTTCATGAGAGAGACCCTCTCAATCAATACATTTAGATAGAAATCTCAAAAATTAATGCTAAGAAGACCTTTGAATCAATACATTCACATAGAAATCTCAAACATTAATGCTCAGAAGATTTATATATCAATTTACTATTTTGTGCATATTAAAATTCTATTTTTTTATAAGAAAAACAATCTAGATAAAAATTGTCCCTATAATAGCCTAGAACAAGACATTCATAGTTTGAGGAATAAAGGTAATATCCTTCTACTAGGAGACTTTAATGATAGAATTACAACTAACCAAGATATTATTTTAAGCAATGATTACAACCCTAATCCTTTATAGCTAGAGGAGGACCTTGTTTTAGCTAATAAATACAAAAGAAAAATTGAAGACCTCATTGAGAATTTGTTTGGCACCAAGCTAGTGAAGCTCTATAGTTCTCAAGACCTTATAATTTTCAATGGTGTAGTGAAGTGGCTAAACTCTAACTGGAAGACTTGCATTCACAATCTTGGAAATAGTATCATGGATTATGTGATATCTGATATCCCCGTATCCAACCATATAGTAAATTTTGATCTTTTTAAATGATCATGAACCCAAATTGAATCATAAACCTTTAACTCTAACTCTAAACTTTGCCATGCACAAAAGCCCCATTTTCTGATAATCAAAGACACATGTTTTTTGACAAAATTAAAGTTGATCTCTTATTAAAGGATTTATTTCGTGATTTACATCTCCTAACTTATAAGGACAACATTGAAGACATCTATCATAATTTTACAACAACGCTTTCTACTTCCAATAACAAGTTCTCTATCAAGGTGTTGTGTAAAAGGAACAATCAAACAACCAACCCTTGGTATGATAACAAATGTAAAATTCCTAAGAAATCCATTAGTGATGCTTCTAATGAGTCCTTAAAGATCGATAAGATAAATACGTACAAAACCCTAATTAAAAAGAAAAAATATACTATATAAATAGAAAGCAAGAGTGGCTTTTGCACCTATATAAGCTTGATCCTAAGAAGTAGGAAAATTCTAATTTTTAAAACTAAAGAAAATAATACGATTGTCTTAAAGAATTGGAATTCCTACCTTAAAAATCTTTATGAATCCCCTAACGCCATGGACATATTCCCAACGTTCCAACAAAGGCTGGAGTTTTTTCTTTGGAAGACATAAAGTTTGGAGTTAAATGGCTCATAAATGAGAAAGATAAGGACATTGAATGTTACCAGGATGAAATCTTTAAAATCAGAGGGATTATCCTCATCCCTCACATACACAAACTCTTCAATTTATTATTCAAGCAGGGTTACCCTAAACCCTATATGAAAAGAGTCATTGTACCTATTTTAAAAGTGGGGATAAAGAATTCCCTCTAATTATTGGACCATTATGATTAGCCCCACTTTATCCAAGTTTTACAAAATTATTTTGGAAAAGAATATTAGCTTATGGCTAGAAATCCATTGAAAAGGAGCTAAAGGCCAGGTTGGGTTTAGAATATATCATTCAACTATGGACCACCTTGTTACTCTTAGGATCACTATGAAGGAGTGATGCAATAATAAAACCAATCTCTTGTGTTTTTTTGTTGACTTTAAAAAATATTTTGACACAACACCTAGGACAAACCTTTGGAATAGGTTGGAAGAGATAAAGGTTTCTTTCAAGTTGAGGGTTTTTGGGACAAGGTTGTATGCGAATTTCATTTCCAAGCTTAGGAACATTGAGGACTAAGGATTGGTCAGAATAAATTAACTACAATATCGGAGTCAAGCAAGCTTGTCCCATGTCCCCAATCCTTTTCAACATATACATTGACAAATTAGAAGATTGTTTGGAAGAAACATGGTGTGTCATCCCAACTCTCGCTGGTATAGTCATCACTCTTCTTCTTCTTTACACTGATGATATTATTGTTATGACAAGAAGTCCCTATGATATTGACAAAAAACTAAGAATCCCAAAGTATTTCTGCTCCAATACGAGTATGACTGTTAATACTAGCAAAACAAAAGTCATGATAATTAAATCCAAAAAAACCACTTATAATACGTTTGTATATGTCAACAACAACTTGAAGGTAGTTCCTTCATACAAATATCTCTTAATCGATATTCATCACAAGCTCAACTGGAATTATAGAATTGAGAAAAGGATAAATGGAGGGTGGAAAGATTATTATGGTTTCAAAATAATTGGAAATTAGCAGATCTTTGGATATGGGATAAGAAAAAAATCCTCTTTTAGATTCTCGCTACTCCTGTTATTTTATATGGATGCAAAGTTTGGGGATGCAGTATCTCTAGTGAGTCATGGAGAAATATAGGGTAAATCCAAAACAATTTTATAACCTATAATTTCAAAATTAAAGGAAATACACCCTATCCTACCCTCATCATATGTAATGTCCCCATTTCCAGGTTCCCCTACTCTACAATTGGAGATGACTTTATGGGTTTATGTCAGCTTGATCAGAGGGGTGATTTGATGTTACCATTGAGGTCAGATGGTTTACAAGAGTTATATAATTATTTCATAGCTCCGTTCATCATTTTTTTTTATCATCGAGATCACTCTTGCACAATCAAATTTTGATTCTGATGCATTTTGACTGTTTCCATAAATTTGAAGTATTATTGAGCATTATTTAATGGATTTCACTAAGGTTTTCATTTTAATAAATTATCTAAGAGGGGCACCTTGGTGTAATAGATCATTGGAACCAGGATGAAGAGATTTAAATGTTGGAGAGGATGAAAAGTGACTTCCAGTGCTATAAATTGTTTTAAAATGAAATAAATCACTTTTTGGAGTAAAAAGGCTTAATAGATTAATAAAGTGATTTTGGAGGAAACACTAAAAATAAATTAAAAAGTCACTTGAGGGGAAAAAAGGAAAAGGGGTATAAAAGTACAAGGAGAGTTCATTCTCTCATTATGATTGATCATTTTACAAAAAAGTTTTGGAGAGGAGCTCTTGTGGCTTTCTTGGGGTTTTGGAGCAAAATCCTTGTTGAGAATTGATTTTAGTGGTAAAAGACTCCACCCTAGTCAATTAGTGGGGAGGATCATTCACATTTTCCACTTGTATTCATTGTTTAGGAGATTGATCCATCTATTGCAGTAGATTGGGGCTTTGTGGAGGGTGGACTTCTTTGAGGAAGCCATATATTTCTAGGAGGAGATCGAGCTATACTTCTAGAGGTCATTTTTGGTTGTGCAGGCCAAAATTTCATTGTGAGGAGGCCGAGTTTTCTTGCAGCAAGGGAACACTCTTCTTGTGGAGGATGTATTGCACACTTTCCAACAAATTGAGAGGATTTTTAGGACCATACTCTTCATTTATAGATTCTGGGAGGCCATGTTCCTTGTGTTGATGTGTGGCATTCAGAGAGGGAGTCAGTCCATCAATACTGCAATGCTATACTCTTATTTCTTTCTACATATTGTTCCTACAATTATTGTTGTTCATGGGGATTTGATATCAGAGTTTGATCTGTCCACTAATTGTTGTTTAATCTTGTATTTACAAGTCATATTATTGTATGAACCAGATATGATATATCAAGTTATTTATTGTTGTAGTTTGTAACATATCAGATTAATGAAACAAAGCAGATCTGCGAGTTTATCTGGTGTTGTAGTGATTTGGTTGAGTTCTTGTCCTCTTGTATTCTTTCCTTGACTATTGTATGCAATAAAATCAATATTTGGCATCAAAACCTTGTTGGTCCATTGCAAACCCCACATGATAAAACAAACCAAGACATAAAAAATCATATAACAATAGTAGCAGGGGTCATTACAATACAAAAAATTACATAACAACAGTCCCATGGATTTTACAATAGTATCAGAGAATTGTGGTGAATTTTTTGATGAAACATCTGAACCAAATAAACAATAAAATATCCCAACATAAATCATAAGTTATATCAGATATGCAAGTGGGGATATTACAATGGTACCAGAGTTGTGCATCCTGCCAACCTAAGGGGGTAAACAATGAAAATATGTTTTCATATTCTTACCGATAAGTGAACAACACTTATACCTTTCCATTTTAGCAGGTAACTTGGTATCAAGGCTTGCATTCAAGGCTTAGGAAATATGAAGATAAATCAGGAACTCATGGTATAATTTTGGCAACTCGAGGCAGAATTTTGGCAGGCCTCTCAAGAAAATCAAAAGAATCTAACAAGATTATTAGAGCACCGTGATTTGTTGGAACATCACTTATCACTTGGGAAGAAGAATGAAGGGTTACCAGGTTATTCGAGAGAGTATGAGGTGCTCAGTGAGGAGTTTCACATACCCATATCATTACAAGAATTTTTCACCATCAAATCCGAAGTGATTGGTGACGTGGATGCCTCCTCTCATGAGGGAAGTTTGATAAAACCCCAATATGACTTATTGGAAGTGAATGCATATACTCATGTTGAGGAGGTGTGCAATGAGGTTGACAAAACATTAGCCTCCAATATATCATTAGAGATTTCCTATGAGGTTGATAACACCAGTACATGTGATGGACAAGTTGAGAGTACAAATGATGATTATGATGAGTATGATGAGCTTTGTGTGGAGTTGAATTTGGCACATTCTTCATCATCCACACAGAGACTCGGTCATCTATGGAATCCATACCACATGAGGATGTTAATGGTACTCATGATTTGAGGGAAGAGATTCTTTTGATGGTTAATCATGAGGAGCATTCAGATTTGTAGGGGATTGAAGAGAGGTATGACTCAGAAAATTCTAATTGTACACACAGTTTAAATCATGGGGATCATGAGCCACATCTTTTGGAAGGTCCATTGAAGGATAAATTCATAGCTACAATTGAGATAGTTGAGAATATACCTTTTGGACCATCCAATGGGGAAGTGTATGCATCTAATGATTGTGGGAATGTGTATATTACAGATGTGGACACATCAAACTGGGATCCAAGTTCAGATGAAACTAGTGGAACGAGTGCACATGATGATATTAAAGGGGAGAAAAATGATATAGTGGTGTATAGTGGCATTCAATGACATACAATGGTATACAATGATATACATTGGTGATGTGGATATTGTTATTGATAATTCATGGGAGGAGGAGACAAGTTCTTGTGAGGACGATACGTTGGGTCATAACATTGTCCTGTCCTTTTTTCTTGAGGATTGTATGGTGAGGTATGCTCATCCATTTTCCTTCATTCCACATATGCATGACCAAGGGTTTGGAGAGATTCCTCCAGGGAGACCCCCTAATGTATGTTGTAGTTTTTAAATTTTCTAGTTACACAATTGCAATTACTTAATCCAATAGCAACTATAGTAGGATCAGTGAAAGATAGACAATCATAGATACAATAGCACAAAAATATTATCCTGGGAAACCATCGTGGGGGAGAAAACCCAACAACCAAAATCATCAATATAGATTCCTTCAACTAGTACAATGATGCACTATAGCTCTCCAAGAAAGACCAAGACCAAAACACCAAAAGAACCAGTCTTCAAGACTTGTGTGCTAGAACTTCTTATGTGATCCAAAATGCACAAGAGAAGTGTGTGAGTGTGTGTCCAAATGAGAGGAACCTATCCTCTATTTATACACAACAATGTCTCTTGAAGAGACATGACTCTTGACCTAATAACCCATAAAACAAGGTCGACTAGCCACAATGGGGATTTTTACAATTATAAGTAAAATACCAATAATATAATAATTTCTATTGAGACGATTTGTACAATATAATTATAATAACCTTTTAAAGGTTTGACTAAAACAAATATACAATAATATCTTCCGTAGTTAGACCAAAAATATTAACACTCCCTCTTAACTAGGAATGTATTCTTTCCAGACACAGACTCCAAATCTGATGCCACACAAGCTCACATCCATTGACTATTGAACATGCGAATCTATACATCCTCGGATATCCATATTGCAACATGACTTCACCCCATGCAACCAAGGTGAGTGGGTAGCTCTCAATAGCTACAACATGTCCCTAGGACATCCACTCCTTGCAATGCATCAATACCTGATCATGTGCATTGCTGTATCATTGCCATCCCTTTTTCATGCTAAATGAGACCCACCAGACTCAGTGCCAACTCTTTTTCATGTTGGATGAGAATTTTTCCATACTCAATGTGAGCCCTTTTTCATGTTGGATGGGTTCCACTTGTCACTCCCTCTGAAGAGGGACCACAACAAGCTTTTCCGTGAATTACTCAAACTTCATTCTTGACAACACCTTGGTGAACACATACACAACCTGATCCTAGGTATTCACGAACTAGAGCTTCACTTCTCCCCTTTGTACCATATCCCCGATATAGTAGTATATGATCTCAATATGTTTCGACCTGTCATGGAACATTGGTTTCTCTGACAACTTCATGCAACTCCAGTTTCCACACCAAATGTAGGTCGACTCCAATCCGAGTCCAAATAACCCAGACAATAGCTTTTGAAGCCATATTGCTTCTCTTCTCACTGCACATGCTTCCACATACTCATATTCATCTGTACTGAGTGCCACACATTACTGCTTTTTGCTGCTCCACAAGACCATACTGGAGACAAGACTGAAACAATATCCGGAAGTGATCTTTCGATCAGGAATACTGTTGGCCCAATCTAAATCTAAGTATCCATACAATCCAAACTCATGGTCAGATTTATACCAGAGACCATGATATAGAGTACCCTTAAGGTACCTCAACACATGTTCTGTTGAAACCAAATGAACCTGTCTGGGCTGCTCCAAATGCTGACTCAGGGTGTTCACAACAAAACATATATCCGGTCTTATGTTCATCAAATACATCAACGAGCCCACTATCTTCCTATATAAGGTAGATTGCACAATCTCTAAAGTTGTATCCTGCAACAAATTAAGATTTGATACCATTGGGGTAACGATGGCCTTATAGTCCAACATCTCGAACCTCTTCAAGATTTCCACGACATACTTTCCTTGATTTTAGGAAAATCCCATCTGATCTCTGCCAAACTTCTAGTCCAAGAAGTAGTGCATCATTCCTAAATATTTAATCTCAAATTATGCATCCAATTTTCTCTTACATTCAATGATGATATTTTCTGCACCTGTTAGAAACATGTCATCTACATACAACAGTAGAATCACCAGTTCACCTTCCTCAACCTTAAAGTAAAGGTTAGGATCTGCACTGCTCTTGGTAAAACCCAAGCTCATCAGAAAATTGTCAATCCTTCCATACCATTCTATGGATGCCTGCTTCAATCCATATAAAGCCTTCTTTAATCTACACACATGATTCTCCCTGTCATGTGTCTCGAATCCAAGTGGTTTCTCCACATAAACTTCCTCTTTTATTTCACCATTCAAGAAGATTGTCTTTACATCCATTTGGTGGAACTTCCATTTCATCATAGTGGCCAATGAAAGTATAGTTCGGATCGAGGTATAAATTGATATGGGAGAAAATTTTTCTTCATAGTCAATCCCTTCCTTCTAAGAGAAACCTTGGGCTACAAATCTTGCCTTATATTTTTCAATACTGCCATCAGTTGTGTGTTTTGTCGTGTAGATCCATTTCGAACTCACCACATATTTTTCCTTTGGTCTGGGAACCACATCCCATACATCATTTTGCATAATGGACTGGTATTCCTCTGCCATGGCATCTTTCCATACTTGATTTTCTACATCCTCTTCATAATTGGGAGGTTCTTCATCCATTATGCCACACAAGCATGCCACGTAGCTGGAATATAACTTCGACTTCTTACTTCCATGAAAGATTTCTCTTGGGAACCAATTCTTTATGCATCTTTCATAAGCTCTTGTGCCCAAGCTGGTCTTCTCTTGCAAGAAGGCATCTCAATTGATTTATGAGGTTCTACCATGTCATGATCCTCCGGAATGAATTCCTCTGGTTCAACTGCCTCTGGAACTTTAGGAACTTCATTCTCTTCTTCATGTGCCTCTTCTGCACAAATTTGTTTGGATTTACTGAAAGTTGCATTCTCATCGAAGGTTACATATCGACTGATATTCACTTTCTGGTGAACGAGAATGTATATCATGTAAGCCTTCGATGTGTCACTATAACCAACAAATATGCCCTTCCATCCGGAAGGGTCCAAATTTGTCCTCTTTTCCTTGGGGATGTGAACAAATACAGGGCAACCAAATATTTTGAAATGGTTGAATTCTGGCTTCTCTCCTGAAAACATTTCCTCGGGTGTTTTTTTTTCAAGCACTTTGTGGGGAATTTTATTCTGCACGTACATTGTTGTCTTCGTTGCTTCTGACCACATATGCATAGGAAGATATTTATCATGGATCATGGCTTTTACTGCTTCCATGATTTTCCTATTCTTCCTTTCAACTATTCCATTCTGCTGAGGGTTATAGGGAGTAGAAATCTCCCTCTTCATCCCAAATTCCTTGCAATACTCCTTGAATTCTTCTGAGGTGATTTCATCTCCATTGTATGATCACAAGGTCTTTATATTCTGCTTTGTCAAGTTTTCTACCAGAGCCTTGAACTCTTTGAATTTTCCAAAAAAAATATTCTTTGCTTTTAACAAATAAATCCAAGTTTTATGTGAGTAATCATCAATGAAAGATACATAATATACATACCCACTTAGTGAAGCTTCTGACATCGGTCCACATATGTCTGAATGTACGATGTCCAAAACTCCTTTGACTCTGCTATCGCTATTGGGAAAGGAGTGCTTCACGTTCTTTCCTTGTGCACATCCTTTGCACACACCATCTGGTTCTACTTGGATTTATGGAAGACTTGTCACCATTTTGCTCACAACCAGAAGATCTTTGTAGTGTAGGTGAGAAAATATCCTATGCCATAGTTCATTGGGATTCACAATATCATGAACCATTGTGGAGTCTAAATGTCCTTTTAATTTGTAGAGTCCTCCTTCTTCAACTCCAATCACTACTGCATCATCAAGTGTCTTCCCTGTAGGCCACATAAGAATTTGACCATCAATAAATGCTACTCTAAATCCTTTCTTGTCCAATGCTGAAATTGAGAGAAGATTCTTCTTTAAACCTAGAACATATAGAACTTCATTCATCTTCATTGGCTTTCCTGAGTGTAACTTGTAGGAAGCTTCTCCAACACCTTTGAATGGATATTGATAGTCATCATCCAATTTCACCTTGTGAGGTGAATCTTTATGAATAAGTTTAGATAAGGAGTCTTCATAGCTTGTCATGTTCTTGGAAGCACCATTGTCTATCAACCAAGTGTCACTTCCATGAGTAACAATACCTGTGAGGGTTGAGATAAGAACATAATCCTCATCACTTGATTCATCTTGCTTTGCAACCTTCTTGGGAGGCTCATCATCTTCAACTGTGTGAGCTTGATGCCTCTTACTTCCTTTCTTATTCTTAATTTCCATAATGAGGGGGAAATCCATAAGAAAGTGTCCCAATTCCTAACAACAATAACATTCGATCTTTGAGTTTTCTCTTTGACCCATCTTAAACTTCTTAGGTACATAATGCTCCTTCTTGTTCTTTCCTTTCCTGGTGTGGGTGGCTAGGGCTTGATCTTCATCTTCCATATTTTATTATCTTGTAGTTGTCCTAGCTTATTCCTGGTTACAATATTCCTAAAGCCTACTAAACATGGGAAGCTTCTTTCTTGAACAAATTCCTTGGATGAATGCATCCCATGATCTTGGGAGGCCATTCAAGGTAGTCATCACCATCTCTTCTCCTTCTACTGAGTCACCAATGTCTTCTATCTTCTCCTTGATTTTATCGACTCTTGATAAGTAGGAGTGAATGGTTTTTGAGTTCTACATTTTCACATTCTTCAACTGAGATCTCAGAGTCATTCTTCGATTTATGTTGCTTCCATCAAACATACAAGTTAAGGTGTCCATCATTTTCTTTGGAGAAGATAATGATGATATATGATGGATAAGGTGGTCCTTAATGGAGTCTGCAATAATCCTTTATTCTCTCACTTTGTCCTTCTTATATTTTTCCTTAGCTTCATCTCCTTGAGGTTCTTGAACCTCTTCTATAATGAAATTATCCAGTTCATGTTCTTCAAGAAGGAGGGTTAATGTGTACTTCCAGGCCCTGAAGTTATCAACTCCATCTAACTTCTCATCAATCTTTGTTCTGGTAGTCATCCTACCTTCTGATGGTATTGGTTTGTTCAACAACTGTCTCTAGACTGAAAACAACTCCCTTTTAGGCTTCTAGATCTGCAACTGGCTTCTAGATCTGCCTACTCTGATACCATGCTGTAATTTTTAAATTTTCTAGTTACACAATTACAATTACTTAATCCAATAGAAACTATAGTATGATCAGTGAAAGATAGACAATCACAGATACAATAGAACACAAAGATTATCCTAGGAAACCCTCATGGGGGAGAAAACCTAGCAACCAAAATCCTCAGTATAGATTCCTTGAATCAGTACAATGATGCACTATATGTCTCCAAGAAATACCAAGACCAAAACACCAAAATAACCAGTGTCCAAGGCTTGTGTGCTAGACCTTCTTATGCACTCCAAGATGCACAAGAGAAGTGTGTGAATGTGTGTCCAAATGAGAGGAATCTATCCTCTATTTATACACAACAATGTCTCTTGAAGAGACATGACTCTTGACCTGACTAACCCATAAAATAGGGCTGACTAGCCACAATGGGGCTTTTTACAATTATAAGTAAAATATCAATAATATAATAATTTATGTTGAGCCAATTTGTACAATATAATTATAAAAACCTTTTAAAGGTTTTACTAAAACACATATACATGAATATCTTCCATAGTTACACCAAAAATATTAACAACATACACTTCAAGCATACCATTGAGTTTGGTTTACCCATGACTGATGAGATGATGGATAAGATTCATGGTGCAATATACCTTTTTGAGATTGACTTACATTCGTGGTACCATCAGATCACAATGAGAGAGAAGGGTTTGTGGGTACATCAGGAGAAGACCCATGACATATGGCATTGGCTCACAAAGATTTCAACTGATTGGAAGTTCCACCTCCTGGTCAAATATTCCAAGAATAAGATTGCTTTTGAGTTAATGGATGGCCACATTCAGGATGATAGGTACATAGTGGTGGATGAATTTATATACTACAAAGATTGCATATATTTAGTCCCTGATTCCACACTTAGGAAAAATATCATGTGGGCTATGAATGATACACCTTTGGTAGGAAATCCAGGATACTTTAAAACTTACCGAAATATCATAGAGAGGTTCTCATGGAAGGGCCTCAAGGATGATGTGTTGGGACATGTGAGGGAGTGTATAAATTGTCAGCAAAACAAGTCAAAGCATACTCATCCTGCATGATTATTCCATTCTTTATTCATTCTAGAACATAAGTGGGAGAGTGTGTCGATGGATTTCATCACAGGTCTACCAAAGGTGCATGGGAGGAATTGCATTTATGTAGTTTTTTATCAGGTGACCAAGTTCACTCATTTCCTCGCGTCTTCATTAGAGTATGAGGCACTACAAGTGGCATAGTTTTTTTTTAGGGAGGTGTTTAGACTCCGTGGGTTGGCTGCATACATTATCAGTGATAGGGACAACATATTTCTCAGTGCATTTTGGTTGGAGTCGGGAAGATTAACAGGAACATAGTTGATTCCTAGAACCTTATTTACACTAGATGGTTGCATACAAAAATAGGAATAAAAACTTGATTTATTTGGATTCCAATGGTTATTAGTGTGGCACAACAAAATTCAGTAGGTATTAGGAATGGTGGCCTTATGGGGATTTGGGAATTCATATGATTGGTAGATTGCTTCAAATTTTGGTAATGAATGGAAGAGTTGTGACAGTGATGGGTTTGTTTCATTTTTGGACTGTTATGAGGGGAGATTCTAAGACTTATTCTATATGGTGAGATATATATATTTTTTTCTGATACCTAGGATTGAGTCTAGCAGTAGATTTGCAGACCTTGAATTCGCTAAGATGCCTTTGCAGGATATGATTCATGGTAGTGGGTTTATCCATTATAAGTATTTCAGCTTGGGGCCCCAAGAGAGGAGAATGCAGTATAGGAACGATGGTTATACCATTATGATTAGAGTGGTGCAACATCAACATGGTGGTTCCTTTTTTAGACTAGCTTGGGACCTTGGGATTACATGGTTTGGCAGTTCATAGATGGATAAAGATGGAGGAGGCAAATTTTACTTTCAGGAACTCTTTCCTAGGGTGCATTGGATTGATTTCCTAGAAGATCAATTCTTAGAGGGATATAACACGTTTTTGCAGTTGTCAGGCTGCTAAATTGAAGCTTTTAAGTGACCTGAAACACTAAATTGTCAAACCAGGGTTGGTAAACTTCGAGCTGATACACAGTATGTGCAGGCAAGCGTCTAGTCTCTATCTGAATGCGATCCTAAGAAGAAAACACACACATATTCTGATAACTTGAATTCTAATGACTAACTCGAAACTGAGCATTTCCTATTTAAGTCATCAACAGAAAAACAGACAGTCTTGTGCTCAAATGCTGGTGCTGCTATTTCTATCCAAAAGTATGGTGCCACACGATTATTTTACCTCTATGCCCAATCCTCTACCATCATCATTTCTGTTTAAGTTAGGACACACAGAGTATTTTCGAAAATGCGTTCATTCTCAGTAGCAAAAATCAATCTATTATGTCTACAGGAAAACAGAGTATTATGCTAACTACTGGTACCAGGAGCTCCTTTTGTTCTAACTGTAATCTAACTATTCTAACCAGGCAAGGTAACTAATGTCTAACAAAGCAAAATGCATGCTAATTCTGAGTTCTGTTCGAATTGAAAAGGAAAACKAAATAACCACATGCATATTCTAAACCCTACAGGCATCAGTTCTGCGTTTAACACTCARCAACATCAAAGATAACAGTACRCTGGAATGATTCAAGCGAGGAATAAATAAACACGGTTCTGAAACATCCAAATCGATGTCACGCTATGAGCTGCATATATACCTTTCAGATAAACAAATGCCAATATGCTAAAACAACTAGATCTATGAGCGTTAAGCTACCTCGGATGCAAGTTTTAAAACCTCGAAATGAACTAAGCTATGACAACATAAAACTAAATCTATTGCAAAATAAAACAGCGGCTTGCACCGGTTTGGCGGGCCCAACCAAATGGCACAATGCTGTTAGTAACAACCAGAGCCGACTATAACATTCTATTCAGACATCGTATAATCATTGACTCAAAAGAGAATGCTTCAAATCGTATATCAGTCGAATACCATAACGCACAACAATCTGTATTCAAAACATATGTTCACGGCATCACATAATCCAGTAACAATAACAATAGCAATAGCAACGGCAACAGTAACCCGTTCTCAGGAGTGATCCCGGGTTTTTATAGAAGTCTTATTGTTCATAACAGTCGAAAACAAAGATGCATAAAACAAATGGATCCCTGATCCGAGAATAGTCGTGGAATAAGGTTAAAAACGTATTTCACATCTTCGTGACACGTAGTGTCACGAAGTGTGAATGATGAAGAATAATCGATCCAGGTTTATCATTGTGTGTTCGAGCACTCTGTGGTGATGACTCCAGTTGTCCTGCGAATCTTTCTATCTCTCATTCGAACCATAACGCATACCATAATGCACAGACCTCGAACGGCTCCATTGGTACCTCCACGGGTGCGAGCTGGTACCTGGTACCGACATCCTGTTCCAAGAATAACAGTGGTACCTAACCCAAACGATATTAATTCCAATACCAATTTAAAGTATTAAAGTGCATAAAAATAGTTTGAAATTCAAAGATACCTTAGGTGACCCCTTTGAATGGTAAGGAGGTGTTGATTATGTCAAAATGAGGTCAAAAGGGTGGTACTGGCATATAAATGGAGGTCTGTGGTATATAGTATAGGCAAAGAGCATGGTCAAAACCGGGGATCAACATCAGTATCTAATTTCCCTACTTATTAGTAGTTTTAAGGAGGCCTCTTGTGTTAGTACCTTGAAGGACAGTTCTTTGAGCAGAGGGTGCTTCACATATTTTAGGTTGGTTTGGGACCCTAGAATCATTCTCACTTTTAGTTTGGTTCAACTTGTTGATCAAAGGGTTGTTATGGAATTGCTTGAGGATAAGCAATATTTGGGAAGGGAGGACTATAATGTCCCCATTTTCATCTTCCCCTTTGCCGTTGGAGAAGACTTTATGGGTTTATGTCATCTTGATCAGAGGGGTGATTTGATGTTACCAATGAAATCATATGGTTTAGAGGAGTTATAGAATGCACGTATAGGTACGTTCATCATTTTTCATCATCAAGATCACTCTTGCACAATCATATTTCGATTCTGATGCATTTTGATCATTTCTATAAATTAAGAGTAATATTGAGCATTATTTAATGAATTTCACTCAGGTTATCATTTTAAGAAGTTATCTAAGAGGGGCACCTTGGTGTAATATCTCATTGGAACTAGGATGAAGAGATTTAAATGTTGGAGAGGATGAAAAGTGACTTCCATTGCCATAAATTGTTTTAAAATGAAATAATCACTTTTTGGAGTAAAAAGGCTTCATAAATTAATAAAGTGATTTTGGAGGAAACACTAAAGATAAATTAAAAAGTCACTTAAGTGGAAAAAAGTAAAAGGGGTATAAAAGTACACTAAGAGATAATTCTCTCATTATGATTGATGATTTGACAAAAAAGGTTTGGAGAGGAGCTCTTATGGATTTCTTGGGGTTTTGGAGCAAAACCCTTGTTGAGAATTGGTTTTGGTGGTGAAAGATTCCACCCTAGATAATTAGTGGGGAAGATCATTCAAATTTTCCACTTATATTCATTGTTCAGGAGATTGATCCATATATTGCAACAGATTGGGGATTTGTGGAGGGTGAAATACTTTGTGGAAGCCATATATTTCCAGGAGGAGGTCAAGCTATACTTCCAGAGGCCATTTTTTGTTGTGCAGGTTGAATTTCCATTGTGAGGAGGTTGATTTTTCTTGCAGTAGGGGCACACTCTTCTTTTGTATGTTGTATTGTACACTTTCCAGTAAATTGAAAGGGTTTTGAGGACCATACTCTTCATTTATAGATTGTGGGAGTCTGTGCTCCTTGTGCTAGTGCGTGGCATTCAGAGAGGGAGTCGATCCATCAATACTGAAACACTATACTCTTATTTCTCTCAATAGATTGTGCCTACAATAATTTTTGTTAGTGGGGCTCTGATATCAGAGTTTGATCTATCCACTAGTGGTTGTCTAAGCTTATATATATAGGTAAGATTATTGTATGAATGAGATGTGATATATTAGGTTATTTACTGTTGTAGTTTGTAACATATTAGATTAATAAAACAAAGCAGATATGTGATTTTATTTGTTTTTGTAGTAATTTGGTTTAGTTCTTGTAATCTTGTATTCTTTCCTTGATTATTGTATGCAATAAAATCAATTTTTGGCATCAAAACCTTGTTGGTCCATTACAAACTCCACACGAGAAAAAAAATTAACACACAAAAAACAATATAACAACAGTAGCAGGGGTCATTACAGTACATACAATTACATAACAATAGTCTAAGGGATTTTATGATTGTATCATAGCATTGTGGTGAATTGTTTGACGAAACATTTGAACCAAATAAACAATAAAATATCCCAACAAAAAACACAAGTTATATCAACTATCCATGTGGGGATATTACATTATAAAAGAGATTATTTTGCCCATTAAGATCGTGGCTATGAATAGTTACATAATGTATAAGAATAAGTTAAACAACATGGAAGAAAATAGGCTTCCTAAAATCGCTTCAAACTCTAGCCAAAACCACCTTCAACCCAAGAGAGGATGGCATAAGGATGCCCAGTCTTGGCTAAACCCTTAGGGAATAAAGGAAAATATCGTATTGGAGAATAACGATAATATTAAAAAAATATTATTACATCAAAATTTAAGGAGAAATTGTGGTGTGATAAAGAGTTAGAGGGGAAAAAGAAATTAAGATATTATAAAGAGGTGTTCAACAATAATCCATAAGATCAAAAGTATATCTCTATCTTGACTAGTGTAAAAAAGAAAATAATCATTGCTAAAATAAGAACAAATTATCATGAATTCCATAGTGAAACTAGGTGTTGGTCAATTCCCAAAATGTCATGGAATAAAAGAGTCTACCAACTTTGTGACACTAAGAGGATCGAAGATGAAAATAACTTTCTCTTAGAATGCCCAACATATAGCCATATTAGATCTTAATTTCAAAATATTTCTCACACTACCAGTCTTCCTAACCTTTTAACTCAACAAAATTATGTTGATCTTGGAGTTGGAACGCTTGTCTTAATGTTTTCCGAGTACATAAATAAAATTGTAAATAATTCCAAGTAATCTCTTACCTTCAAGATCTCATAGACCAAATTCAGTCTCAGTGGATGTTAATCATCATCATCATTAGTAGAAAAATAATTGACAAATAAATGTAGTAATAATGTCAAATGCATTTAACATGTATAAATATTTTCCATGTCTTGGAAGTGATCTAAGGCTACTATTATTAAATATGGAGAGATTGTCATTATCAAGGATTATGTTTTCTTTGAGAAATTAAAAAGGCACAATTAAATAATATTTAATTTCATAAATCCATGCATATATATATATATATATATATATATATATATATATATATATATAAAAGGAATGAATGATGAAAGAAAAAACATCAATAATTGTTATTTGTATTTATGATATCTAATAAAGTCCATAAAAAAATTCAATCAATGATATAATAGCAACAAATTCCTATTTAATTTGGCCAAGAAAACTTAAAAAAAATCCTAATGCTAGAGATAAACCCTAAGGTAAGCTAGAGTAATTGGCTAGGAAGATTCCAAGAAAGAGTCTAGAAATCTCTAAATGGACCAAAAATGTCCAAAGTGGGCAGGTCAAATTCATAATGGATCACATTCACACATACTTTTAAAGAGAAATAAAGTTAAAACAATCCTTAAAAAATCCTAGATGACTCTAGGTAATATAATCATCATTTTTCTCTTTTATGTTGATGATATTGTTCTTATGTCAAGAAGTCCTTATGATCTTGAAAAGAAATTAAAAATTCTCAAGAATTTTTTCTTTAGTGCAGGTATGACTTACCGACAAAACAAAGGTTATGATAACCAAATCCAAAAAGATCATTAAGGCTTATTTCATGTATGACAATAACAACTTCAAGGAAGTGACTTATACAAATTTCTCATAATCAATCTTCATCAAAAGCTTAATTGGAACTATATCATTGAAAAATGATAAATAGAGGGTAGACAACTTATTATGGATGGCCTTGAAAATAATTGTAAAACAAGGACTTGTCGATTTTGGATAAGAAGAAACTCCTCTTTGAGGCTCTTGTCATTATTATTATCTTATATGGTTGTTAAGTTTGGGGTTGCACCATTTCTACAGAATAATGGAAAATTATAGAGCATATCCAAAAGCATTTTATAACTTATAATCTTGAAATTAAAGGCAATACACCCTATTTCTATGACTAGGTACATAATGTATAAGAATAAGATAAACAACATGGAGTACGAGAAACTTCCTAAGATTTCTTCAAACTTCAAGGAAAAGGGCACTCTACAAAATAATGGTAATATTAAAAAAAATATTCCATCTAAATTTTAGGAGATATTGTGGTGCGTTAAAGAATTAGAGGATAAGAGAAAATTGAGATACTATAAGGAAGTGATCAATCCTAATATAGATTATCAAAAGTATCTCTCTATGGTAATTAGGGTGAAGAAGAAAATCAACATTGCTAAAATAAGAACAAGCTCTCGTAAGTTTCATAGTGAAAGAAAGCAATGGACAATACTTAAAAAGTTGCGGGTTGAAATAATTTGTCATATTACACCCATATGGGGTGATAAGTAGCATCGTCAACCATGAGATATGGGAAGGTGGAATTCAAGACAGACATCTTGTCATGGTGTGGGGGGTCATGTATGTAGATTCACCTAATGTTTCAAACCAAGCCCATTCCCCTCTACTCGTACCTCCTGCTCTGTTTTTGAATGCTCATTCAACTGACCAGGATTCATAATACAAGGTTTAGGATTCTCCCTCATTTGACCTTTATGAGATCATTAATGATATATGAAGTGGATTCTGGCCTTTTCCTATGGAGCATCACAGACACAAATGGGAGGCAACTTGATAGGGGATGTATGAGGTTTGGGTTCATGCAAAAGTCTCAGCCCATTTGGGAAGTTTATTCTACGTTTCTCTGGATAGATTTGTGATGGGAGTCATTTTCCCTTGACTGCAGTGAATTTGGTGGTCAACCAGTGGAAGCCCTGGGTTCCATGGAGTCGCAAAAGAACAAGGCTAGAAAATACTCAAAGCAAAAAACAAAATCATCCATGGCTGACAAGGAGGTTGCAAAGCACTACCATGATAAAATTGAAGATTCAATAAGGAATTTCATCACTGGTCTAGAGGAGTACGTGAGGAAGGTCCATGCATGCACTAAGGATAGGGAGGTTGATAGACAGGTGGGAAAGGTTATCCCCGACCTCGGGTGCAATAGAAATCATGATTCTAATTTTTTCAGAATTGTTGAACTGTATTGGCGTGTTAAAACCCTTATGGCTGAAAGTATGAAGCCACAAGAGGGGAAAATTAGGAAGATTTCTCCAAGAATGGGAGCTCTAGAATGTCAGGTCAGCCTGCTCATCACAATGGCATCTTGGATATTCAAAAAACATGGTGGGGTTTTCCAAATCACAGGTGTGTCGGTCAATTCTATTGTTTGATAATTTGGTTACATTTAATCATCAATCCGACTTTGTAAGCTTATGAAGTGTAATCCAAAATAATTTAGGTTTCAGTTTCTTATTCATTTATTGAAAATCACCTTACAATTTATCTACTAATTAAACAAATAAGCAAAGCTTTTAACTATGAAAAATAACTTCAATTCAAAGAATCAACACATACTTGGTTCTAAACATTTATAAACCATCACTATATAAAATGAAACAATCATAGAAGCTTTCTGATTTTATAATTCAAATAATGAGTTATGCAATTCAAACAAGTTTTTAATCAATTAGATAGTTTGTATGAACAACCTACATTGTGTTGTCACACCACACAAAACTATAAACAACAAAATTTAAAGCATTAAATTCAAAACATATTCAACTAACGGTTACTAAAATAAAAACTAATGAAAGAAGAGAAACATAACCTTACACATGGGGCCCTCCTAGCTCGGTTACACATTGCTAAAATGAATGTATGAGACAGACTATAAAATAAAGTCGAAATTATGAAACTTCTCATAAGATGCACAGACAAACTAATTTTGCAATCAACAATAGAACTTAATATTAATAATATCAAGAGTATTTTCCACAGAATCAAGATTGTCCTTCCATTGTTAAAACCATGGGTATTTATACAATTCGAAATAGGGATCCTTGAGAATTCTAATGTGAGTTTTTAGACCAAATAACTACAATTTGGATTTTCAAAAACCATGGAATAATGTTGTGATCCACATATGAGAAATTCATGGTTGCACGTATGAATTTTTCACACAAAATATCGATATCTGGTCTAATTGATCCTCGTAGATTTGATCCATAGCTTGTGTCAACAAATCCATTACTGATCTACATCCTTTTCCATACTCTGCCACTACTTTGACTATGCCTTTGACTTCTCTCTTTTGTTGATATGGAAAGTGTTCGGTTGAACTTGATCGGTGGAGAAGCTAGAGGATACCATTTTCTATCTTCTCCAATTCACATTTTTGTTGTATCATGCATGCACCTATATAAACCTGCAACTCAACTACATAATCAAAAACTGGCTACAGAATGGTTATGTTTTGATGGCTACAACATTTTGAATTTTTTTACAAATGAATGCATGAAAACATAAAAAGAATGGACCTTTTACCTAGTTTTTATCCTTTGTAGCTCAAAACATGATTTCATATCAAAATGATAACAATGGAGTATAATATAGTGAATATGGAAGGATTGTAAGAGTATGATAAGCAAGTTAATTGACACAAAGGATGAAAAAAAGAGTTTATTAGATATGGGTTCAACATTCCCCCATACCAAATATTTTGCATGTCCTCATGCAAAAGCAAAATTTCAAATTTTTGGTGCTATTAATTATTATTTGAAAATTTATGAAGTTTACCCACAGGGGTGTAGACCGATTGGCAAGTGTCGTGTAAATGGAAGGAAATATGTAAAGTAGGTCTCATGTTCATTTCTCGCCCCAATTTACCCATGCTCCATGCTTGTGGGCTGTGTGGACGCACCTGGAGGTTATATAGGTAGCAGACGAGAATTAACCCCGTGTCACGTGAGTACGAGAACCGCCCATTGCCGATTCCGCCAATACACAAAAAAAATTATGAAGTTTGTATTAGACTATCCTCTGCTTTTCCTTTGAAACTAACCATCTAGGATTCTTCTGTTGGGAAATCATGTCACATATTTAGGTGGTTTTTCGGCACATGGTTTTTGCCGATGGTTTTCTATTTTTGGTTAAGGAATTAGGGTTGTGGACTAATCCAGGTCATTGGGTTAGGGTTTTGGATGCCGCTGGCTCCTATATGTATATTTTATTTTAAACAATGTATCATACATGAATGAATATAGAATATGCTGCTTTTCTCGGTTTGGGTTTCCAGGGGAAAAATCTCTGTGTAATGTTTGCATTTGTCATTGTTTCTTTTCTATTCTTTTACTGAATATCTGTTTGCATTAGATATTGTACAAGGTTAAAATCTACATATCCATCATAATTCTATCATTTAAATTTCTGATTCTTGCATGAAGTCTTTTGTTAATCTCTTTAATCTTGTCATTCTTCTTATATCCACTTTCCATTTTTTTCAACATCTTCTGGTTCTGGGATTTCAAGACTTGATTCTCTTCTTTAATATAACATTCCAAAACTTTTAACTCCTTAATTTCTTCTTTTAACTTCTCTATTTTGTCTTCTTCTTCATGAAAAGAAGATGGTGGAATGTAAGCAAGAGATGGTACACGATCACAGTTGTTTAGCTGTGCATACTCCTTTACTGTGTCTTTTTCAAGAGATTCAATATAATCATAACTTTTTTGTTGCATCGAATCGATCTATGGGCTACTAAATTTTTTCTTTGGAGCTGTAGATGACAATGACCTAGTGACTTTTGACTTCTTTTTGTTGATTTTTGAAGGCATTGCTTTCTCTTGTAGGTCGTTGTCTTATTTATCAGATTCATTTATTTCAATTATCGGTTGCTCTGGAATTTCAATATTTTGTTCCCTCAAATCCTTAGTCCTGCTTATGGTATTCCTTGGAGACTCACTTTAAATTTATGTTGTCTTTTTCATAGATTTACTTCGCTTGGGATCCTTTACAGAGGTTTCAATTTTCTTGCTCCCTTTTTGTCCTTTCTCTTCCGTTCCCTTGTTTTCTTCTTCACTGATTCTTTCTCCTTCATTCCTTGTGATTGTGTTTTAATTTTTTGTGGCTTAGGATGTGAATTCCTAATCTCATATCTTAATTCTTCACTGAAAGTTACGACCTCAGGGTTTGAATTTTGTGCCTCTGAAACCCTTGCTTTTTCTTGCTTGTGCTTCAAACCTTGAACCAATGTCTCCCAAGGAGCCTCTTTAAAATAATTCCTTATAAGGAATTCTTCCCAATTATCATTTTGTTGATGCAATTTAGATTCTATCAAAATTTTCACCAACCTGTGGTGGTATATACTTTTGTCTATATTTCTTGAGTCGTGTTGTATATTGGAAGACATTTTCTTTAGATTGTTAAGTAGATAATATGGAAAGTTTATATCATAACCCTTGAAATGGATAAGTAACTAGAAATAAAAAAATAAAAAAACCCATACATGCCCTTAAAGGTCTTATATTTTTGGAAAATAAACAAGATATCCCTCCATTTTTTCTTCAATGCGGTTACTGGTATACCTTTGTTCCAATTCACAACCATGTCAGGATTTGCAAGAAATTCCTTCCATGTTTCTCCTCTGATTTTATGGGTTTTAAACCAATTCTCACAATCTATAGATAATCTTTTAGCTTCTGCGACGAAGGAATCAGTCAACACTAGCTGCATATCTCTAATTTGAAGGATCTTGCAAATGCTTTGGTCACCTCATTGTCACACCCCTAGAAATTATGGAAAAATGACATCCATCCGACCCTTTCAAATCACTTTTTGTACTTGGGATAAACATCAAATAACTCGATACCAACATATCCGTGCCTTACCACGGGTCTCATTACTCAATATTCAATATTAGGAGAGTTGGCCTTTGAAATAACTCTTTTTTTCATAGGGTGCAGGGTAAGTTGGACAAATAGTGAATGAAATGGAGTAGAAGAAAACAAGTTTGAGAATCAATTCTTATGATGAAAAATCAATGTTATAACTAATCATCTCCAGTAATCATTATGTTTAATGGTTATTAATGAGATCAGTCATGCCAATTCCAAGTACCAGTTTCAAATTATGACAACATGAGTGATCAAATATTTTAGGTATGATGGAAAATCAATATAAAAACATGAATTATCATGCCTTTCAAATTTCTGATTATGGATTTGCAACTTTTGAGCTTTGGATTATACCAAGTATTATGTCCATGCTTCCTATATTTCATAATTATTAATGTAAAAACATTATTAATGCTCATTTTACCTTTGATTTACATGTATCCCTGAATTATCACCTCTGGAACTGAAGTTGAAGCAAAAATGAATGTGGAGTTATGATTATGCAACTTGTAGTGTTGCAAAGGAAAAACTAAAGATGAAGACTACTCATGCTAATTAAGAAGATGATGTAGTTGTTGATGAAAATAATATTGTTGTTGAAGGTGAATTTCATGACAATTTGCATGAAATTCATAATGCTGTAATATCGTTCTAATATCCTGATATGCTGACAGGTTCAAATAATTTTTTGCAGTTATCAACAATTTATGTAGCTTCTTATTTCTATAACTATAAAATAATTTTTTTTACTATCTAAGTGTTGTAGAGAACTGATTTGCTACAAGCTGAAAATATTGAATGCTGGAATGAAAACTTTCTATCTATCTGATGCTACAAAACTAAATCTTTGCATGTTATTAATAACTTGTTGCTGAAAAATCAAATGTTGAAAAATGTTGAACAGTATTTGAAAATAACATGTATTTAATTTGAATATAATTATGCTTTCCATTTCTGGTTTTCAAATAGAACTCTTGCATAGCTACACCAATAATTAGTTTTCACAAATTGTGCTTATTTCATTCTCTTTACTTCTTTTTTTAATTTTTGTTTTATATATTTTTTTATAACAGAAAAATAGAAAAAGAATCATCCCGAGATAAGAGAAGGGGAAGAATTCCCCTTACTCATTATCTCCATCTCTGGTTGTTGAAGAAAATTATGAACACATTCTTCTCTGTCAATTGGCTTCTGATATAATCTTAATCTATGCCCATTTACTAGAAAAGAAATTCCCTCCTCATGAATAGTTTTAATTTTGACTGATCCATTATCAAATATTGTTTCTATATCATAGGTGTAACACCCCTGTTTCCTCCAGCTTGTAATTAATCAGAAAATAGGATTACCATGCTAAGGCATGTGGACAATGTAAATGTATTATTGTTAAACTACTCATAACTGACTATTGGGTGGTGAAGCCTTGAAGTACGTGCCATGATATATCTAGAGGAAAGAAATAAGTTAATGAAGAAAGGACCAGTGGTTGAATCATCAACCACCCCCATGAATGGAAAAATGGTCTAGCTGCAGGATGTCAACTCGAAGTACCACAGAGACCTGCAGACCCGAGCTTCCTTCTGACATAAGGAACAAGACAAGTTGAAAAACCTTCCAGAGGAGGGAAGGTAAGATACATACAGAGACAAGAGCACAAGCTCATAAGGGAGATGTGCGAACCCAAAGGAAGTGCCAAGAACAAGGCCTGAAGGACCTGAATGTGAGATTGATGCTGAGGAAGCATCTGATAAACCTCGCAGGGTCGTTGTGACAGAGAGATTTTCTCTGAGAGATGGTGTAAATTTCCTAGTGATATCATGGCTTGGCATGGGGGTGGCCAGAGTGCTAAGAACGAATTCCTCTGAGCCTATGGTTGGGTGGAAAGACGCACAGTCAGTTAGTTGGATGCAACTTGTAATAGATAAATATTCTCATACCCTATGAAATTGAGCTGTAATTGTGTAAATATACTGTGAATGATCCAGGGATGGATATGTTTGCTTAATGATTTATACTGTATACCTTCTTTGTGTCTGATTGATTGTGTAATTAGGAAAGTAAGAAATTATATGGATTGTACATGTTTTGTATTCGTAAATGCTTGTGCCCTGTGGTGGATTAAGTTAGATCCACGAAATGTGAGTTTGTCGACCTTGGGCACAATTTCACGTACACATGTCGACACTCCTAGTGACTCTGAGTCCCTTGGAGGAGGGAGTCTATTAAAGCTTAGGAGAGATAGTGCAGATATGCACAGGCTCTCTGCAAGGCAGGAAGAGACCAATAACCACCTAAGTTCTAGAGTTGAGGGATGAGCGTAAGGGGTGCACGGAAGAACCCTTCCAAGTGTTAAGTTCAGGAGGAAGAGCACCAAGCTCTTAAGCCTTTCAGAGCTAACAAAGTTCAGGACGAGTAACAAGGTTGAAGTATCGAAAGAGAAGGTTCCTTTGGTTATGAATCATTGCAGAGTGTTAACGCACAGCTTGTAGCTAGGATAAAAGGCTATGAGATGGAAGGCCAGACTAGCGTAACATGAACCTATCCCACCCAATGTCACCATGATGGGGAGGTTCTTTATTTTTAGGGAGGTTAGGCCGAGGGTAGATGTCCCCGGTGACCTGGGGCTTTGAAAGGGAAAAGGTTAATAGGATAAAGATAAGTTTCCCCCTTTCACAGATCACCACCAAGAAGATAGTCTGGTTTTATAACCACTAAAGATAACTAGAAGCAATAACCAAGTAGAATCCCTGCTCGAGAACAAAGAAACAATAAACTGATATATGCAGGCTTGGTTAGTACTTCATATATATCAACAACTATCTGATATTCAATATAAGCATTTTGAAGGTAAATGTTGACGAAGTCAATGTTTACAAAATAACAATGAAAAATAATGTTACTTCACCAATAAATACTAGAACAATGTGGCACTCAAGTTAACTAATCAACACTTCATTTAATAAATGATTTAATCCACCATTCAATTACTTATAAAGTAAAACATTGTTGCTTTAAAGATGAGATATCCAATGATGACGTCATCAACTTAGGGTTAGTAGGTTAGGGTTAGTATAGTTAGGGTTTGATATTCAAAGAGTTTGAGAGTTGTTTGACCAATTTCACTTCAACGTTGAAGGACTTCTAGATTAGTGCCTTAGGGTTTAATGGAGTCATAAGTGAAGGACACATAGGTTGAAGGAGGCAAGATTTCAAGGAGTAGAGGGAAAAGTTTTGAGGTGTTGCTAAAGAAGGGCCTCAAAATCAGAACCCTAGGGGAGAGAGGCTCACTCTGGTGTTGCTAAAGTAAGGCCTCGTTCTCTCTCCTCCTTCTCGGAAAATGGCTAGCTCAATAATAACAAAATATAACCAAAACAAGAGGGTTTGACGAGGGAGGTGTTGCTACAGCAAGGCCTTTCAACAAACCCTAGAAAGAGTATGGCCCTAGTGTAGTAAACCTAGGCCAGGGACGTCTCACTCTTCTTGGCTCCAAAAATAGTACGACTAGCAATAAATGAAGAGAAGAAGAGGGTGTAGCTATGGCTAGGATCCCTTTTCTCTATCAATGGCTAAAAATATCTCTATTAGGGGACATGAGACAAGGACCTACTTGTGTTCTTGTCACCTAGGGTTTTGTTCAAAAATAATCATAAATACATGCAAGAAATTAAAATACAACCATTCATTCAAGAAGTTTTGCAGAAAAATAATTACAATTCACCAAGAAATAAATGTGCAAACCCTAGTTGTAACACCTTCCTTCAAGAGAGAAACCAAAATATGCCAAAATAACCTTCCTTCAACAAGTGCGCATCACCAAATTATCCAACAACCCAAGATAGGGCACAAATTTCATACCTCCCAATGGAGTGAATGAGTAGTGATGATAAAATGAGAGTGAAAATCCCTCATTTATACAAAACCTTGACCTAATTTTACATTTTAGGTCAGGTAAAAGGCTAACAAGGCCAAAATATCAAATCATACTGTTTTTACATTAAATTGTCAAATTAAAAACGTAATTGAGCTATAAAGAGATAAGAATCCCCTCTAAGGGAGGCATTAGCCCCTTCTAGGAAAAATGGGGCATCTTGGAGCAAAACGTTAGCCCTCCTTGGGCTTCTCCAACCTGCCACACGTGCCAATACTTCCTAGTCTGCCTCCCAAAATGTCCATACTGTTGGATGACATCATGGCTATGATGGGTGACATCCTAGGCCTTCCAAAGCCAACGTTCCACTGAAAAAGGGAAAATCCCCTTAGGTCAAGCTTCACCGGGGTGCCTCTGGTGGAACATCCTCTTCTTCTCTGGTGTAAGACACCGATCCTTCTCTGTCTTGTCTTTGCCCCATGTTGGGGTCTCAACATCCATATGATGGGATCTTTAGCCCCTTGTAGGTCTGAACTAATCATCTCCCCATGTGTACTGGTCCAAATGGTACCTGTCCGTCGGGTATGGTCCTGCACATCAAAGGCTATGCCCTCCATGGGCTCATCAGTCAGAGGGATCATAGAAATTTCAATCACATTTCATCATTAATATTATTAAACACATGCATAAAATCCCTAATACATCAGTCAATAGCTCAAAGACGTTACACAAGCCTACAATACAAGTCTGGGGAAAAAGACAAGGCATCCTATTAGGCTAGTGTCCACAAGAAAAGGAAAGTTCCCAAAAATACCTCTTCCAAGCCATGTAAGTGGGTGGTGTGGTCAGGGGATGTCCAAGCAAGTGGGTGCAATGATGGCCAAGTGTTGTTGGGAAAAACACCCTACGAACTAGCAAATTAGGGCCTACTTTGCATGCATATTTGACCGAATAGAAACTACTTTTTTACCTACATCCCAAGGTTTAAATCCCTTTTTCTCAATGAATGCATGAAAAAGGACCACCTACCTTATTACCGACATTCGATGTCGATCCTCCTTTGTGCTTGATTACTTGTTTGCGCTGCTCCTTCCAAAGATGACCTGCACTTAAGACAAACAACAACTATGCATGCATGCTACTTCTATACTCAAGGGTTAGAAATCAAGCATAAATTAATCAAACCATAGACAATTCATGAATTGGGACGGGAAAAGCATTCTCTTTATTATTTAAAATGAAACAACTTACAAAAGCTGAGACCGGCCACCACTCCTTGAACCTAATCCTGGGCTCCTCTTCTTCTGTCCTTCAACTGCTTTACGTTAAATCTCCTTTTGCATGAGGAAAGTCTAAAGGGTTGGGACAATGGATTACGTAAATGGGCAGAGTTTCTTCGCTATATTTTTTCCTCCTCCAAATGGTACCCCTATCCCTTCTTTTATAGGCTAGAAGGAGCTAGGGTTTTGGACAAACCCTCGGCCATGCATGGCCGGGAGTTTCAGTTAACTGACCCATAGATTTTTGTTCCGTCGGCAACTTTCCTTTTTTAGTGCTTTGGTAGGTACACGTGGGTTGTTGTGAGCCATCCAGCGTGTACACGCGTGCAGTAATGGGTTAGGGCGCGTGGGCCTTTACACAAGAGGATTTTCAAAGAGTTGTTCAGCAGAGTTTTGGCAAAGAAGGGATATGAGTTGGCCTGATGCCAGGTAAGCATGTGTGGTGCAATTTAGGGTTATAACAGATGCCCCCTAATGTGTGAGGTCAGAAGAGTATCTAGTGGCCAAAATACATTACCAATCTTTACTGATGTGATGAACGATTGAGCCCAAGGATCAAGAACCAGGAGGTTCCATCTGCAAAATAACAAATGTCTCACCGGGGTGGGCATACCCATGCTCGGGATAAAATATAACCACGACTACCAATCAAATACACTGTAGATCCATGTCAAATAACTATAAGGAGTAGCCGCAAATAATACACAGCGGAGCTACATCTCGAAATCAGAAAGATATACATATAGACTATCCATCCTCCAGAAGCTGATTCGGCATGATGGCTGGACTTCGGAGCTCGAGCAACAACTTCAAAATCTTCCAAAAATCGGGTAGGAGTGTAATGTGAGTGTACGCCTGCACTACCCAGAGGTCTTCGACGGCTCATCCGTCATGGACTTGATAAACTTGGTGATCGGACTGAAGGCTTCAGTGATTTCGAACAAGGATTTGATTGGACGTTTAGGATGGCTGGGTATGCAGACAAGAGACATATTGCAGAGGGGCTGACTCAGGCTTAGTGACAAACTTCCCTTGGACAATAGCACGACAAGTGACAAGACTCAGGCAACATATATGTTAATCATAAGTCTACGAAGCAGGAGGCAACGCAAACTCTCCATATGTTTGGAAGAATAACCAAACGGTGGAGGCACAACTCTATATAGCGAGAAAATCTTCCTAAGGTCGTACTACATCCCATAGTCCGATGATCAAACAGACAGATGTGATTTATCCAAGGGCGACTCATTATGCTGCTAATAAAGAAAATACTTTTCCCATCCTCTTTTTGGGGTATATTTGATATTTTTGTTCTTTTCAATAATTTTGGAAAAAGAATAAAGGAATATTACGTTACAATGGAGGAACGAGTACTGCAAACATACAAGCTCAAGGCATAAGGACAAGACTGATGTTCTGGTAAAATGATACTTGGGGAAAATCCTCTGGCGGCCAAAGGTATTAAGACACAGAATCAAACTGTCACAAGGCTGGTGGATAAGGTATTCAAATGCGGTTGATAGAACACACAATGGTAACGTCCTTCGATGTAAGTTTAACGAGCCCAGAGAAGGTAATCTCGGTGGTTTTTCATATTTAGAGGGTCTGAAAAAGCATAAAAGGAGACTTCACTGGGGTACCTTTTTCGAATATAGACTAGTCGGTTCGAAAAAGGGGTAAACTAGCACCGATTAGACGTCGATTCAAAACCATTTTAACGAGTGTGATAAGGACAAGATCACTCAACCATTTTTTCACCTTTAAGGAGTCTGAAAAAAGCTTAACTATGGACTCCATCAGGAATATTCTTCTGGACCAATTTAACGAGTGTGAAAGAATAAGGTCACTCAGTGATCTTTTCAATTTTAGGGAGTCTGAAAAGAGCTTAACTATGGACTCCATGGGGGTTTCTTTTTTGTAAGTTTAGTCCCTCAGGCCCGAAAAAGGGATAAAATTATACCTGAGGGTACTCTTCTAAAGAACAAAAATTTAATAGAGTATACCTTTGTTCGTACAATTGACCGTCCAGACCAAAAAATGGGTAAACTACCGCTGGACAGACGTGACTTCAAATTTCAGTTTAACGAGCGTGAAAGGCCACAAGATCGCTCAACAATCTTTTCATGTTTAGAGGGTCTGAAAAGGGCTTAAAAGGAGACCTGTTTAAGGAACGTTCTTTTGGACCAATTTAACGAGTGTGAAGAAACAAGGTCACTCGACAATCTTTTCATCTTTAAGGAGTCTGAAAAGGGCTTAAAGAAGACTCCATAATGGTTACTTTTCTCAGTTAATCCGAACGAGATCGAAAAGCATAAATGCAGTCTCGCCGGATGTTGCTTTCGGATCTCAAAGCAAGCTTGAAAAGCAACAAAGTTAGCTCATGATAGACTCTTTGTGGGTCGATGCCTGGCATCTCCTCGCGGGAGTTGTATGCTCCGACGAAAATATTGTCTATGACACCAGGGGTTTTGGAGATATTGATAGGTATCATTTCAGCAATGGTTGCCATATTGCCCTCAACATAAATTTCCTGTGTAGCTAAAAGATTAATAGGACATGGATGATATCCCATTATGGTAACGGTGAATTCTTCTGCTTTGATTCAGCTTAACTCTGGTAGAAAATATGATCTGTGATGAATATCTTCCGAAGGTTGGCCAGACTAGTCATTGCTTTGATTATTGCTTCATCAGAAGGCAAGGCTAAGTCTAACGAATCAACGTTAGTGAGAGAACCCTGAGCCCAAAGAGGCTCTAGAAGTGGATCTAACTCTTATGCAGGAGTTGGATCAGGGTTAGCTGAAGCTTGCTGGACTAAAGAGTACGCTGCATTAGCGACAGACAAGGGCATGGACATGCCGGGGTGCCCTGTCTCATCCATCGTGGCTGATGGGGAAGGAAGAATCCAAGGATCCTCAAAGTAAGTCATGCGGAACGACGAAACTTGAAAAATCTCAACCTTATGGTGATTAGATATAAATTTGATATCATCCTGAGGAAGTGGGTAATCAAAGGTACCCATCAAGGACGGGCACACAACAACTCCTACGTTAACGACACCTAGTTGAGGATTATCAATCACCGGGACCATGGATTCCCCCAAAGCTGGGTTAGGTCTGGAGAAAGAAAGTTGATCGATGGTTACTATCAGACCCTCGTGTGGAAACAACAAGACTCGAAAAACTATAGCAACCACAACTTGCATAGCATAAGTCCAAATCCGTCCTAACAAGAGGTTATAGTCGAGGGGAGCATCAACTACCTCTACTTCGACACACACAGTTTTCCCTCCTAACTGCACAGAGAAAGAAGGAACGATGCCATGTGGTCGGAACGAACGACCGTCGAAAGCAGTGAGAAGAGTAGGTGATGGAGACAAAATGGGCTAGCCAATGGCCTTCCATCATGATAACGACATAATGCATGTCAAGGTGCCCTCGTCGACCACTATGCGAAATATATTCTGAGTAAAAGTTTTCATGGGATGAGCCACTACTATCTGAAACAATACGTGGTAAGGTGGATGAGGTTTTAAGTCAGTTGTATCTAACATGATGGTGCCCGGATTACAAGTCTCAGTAGAGCCCAAAGCAGTTAACAAGGATTTCCTTTGAGCATGGCAGCTTTGGAGGACCTCCAAAGCAGACATCACACAAGGGGTTTGTGATAAATCTTCCACCACAGAGTAATTCTGGGTGGCCCTTGCGTTTGCGTTGTGAGAAGCTTTTTTAAATGCACCCTTTGGAATGCGTGTCATGGTTTCTCCCAACGTCTTCTCAATCTATAGAGGAAGAGATGGGAGATCAACTTCTTTACCCTTCTCAGAAGCGCTTGGTTTACTATAGTCGTGCACTCTAGTTGATATGAAAGCATCACCCCTAACCATATATACGTTCGTGGATGAGGGATTGTTTGGAGGCGGGCAGTTTTCTTGGCTGCCCCCTTCTATGCTTGTAGAGGCTTGAGTGAGATTTTGCCCATGTTGAAAGGGATTAGTCAACACTGCTTGCTGTTGCTGTGTGATGAAATTTTGGGCCTCTGCAAGTTGAGGACAAAGATGGGTCGGGTGGTCTTCCGTGCACAAGTTGCATGGATACCTCGCCTTCCATTTTTCCATGTTGTCCCCGCCAGCATTATCAGTGGGTTTTTTACTCCCCTTACCCTTCTTTCATTGTTTTTTCTTCCCTTCAGGCTACTGGGTGGCCTTTGGGTTAGTTGACTTCACAGATTGTACTTCTGATGTTTGGGTAGGGGGAGCAGCCAAAGCAGTAGTTTGGCTGGACGTTGTGTGTTGTATGGATAACTATTGCAACTATTTTGTCAATTGCTCAGTGGGCTTGGTTTATGCTGAACCAACAATACCATCGGCATGTGGTCCAAATCTTTGTCTAGTTTTATCCAGTATCGAACGTGGCACATCTGGCAAGATGTTGTATAATAAACCAGACTGAGAATAGATGAGCTCAAACTGTTGAGCCCTCATGATGGCATCTTCCTTGGAGAAAAATTTGGATGTCACGATGTCTTTGGATAACTGTGGGACCAAAGACTTAAGGAACCACTCAAGCAGGAATGCTGGTGGGACTGGTACTTTGATTAAACTCTTTCGACGTCTCCACTCTTGGATATGATCAAAGATATGGTCCGCTGTTGTCTATTCGAAATTGGCGAGCAGCTCTGTGCCAATGTCGTGTCTCACAGGTAACTGGAAATGGTTAAGGAAGGCCATCGCCAGTTCTCCAAAAGAAGAGTATCTTGAGCGATCGAGCTCGATGTACCATTTCGCGACACTCCCAATAAGAGTACGTTGAAACAATCGCAACTGTATGGAGTCATCTTTTAATGAGTTAGATGAGCACCAAAGATGAAAGGTAGTCACATGATCACCTAGATCTTCATTAGGCTTGGCCTCGAACTTTGGAATGTCTGAAGGCAACTTCGTCAGTATAGGAGGCCAACGTGGATCGTGAAAAATAGGATCATTTAACAACTTTGTCAAATCTGGCAAGTGTAATGTCGCCAGGAATGGTAGTTTGGGTTGCTGCTAATAACCTGGGAAAAAGGGTCCTGGAGTTTGACTGGCACCAGGTTGCCAGGAAAAGTTTGGCTGTTGGCCCGGATTCTGGTAGAAACCATGGCCCTGACCAGCGTAAGTATTTTTCATCTGTGGAGACATCATCAACTGATTTCCCAAGAAGGACATAGAGTGTTGGGTATGCATCGTGCTCGAAGGACTTTGGGAAGGATTACCCAATGTCGGTCCTGCTGGGAGAGGCATAGTAGTTTGTCCAGGGTTCCATTGACTATGGAAAGAATTACCCCAGAACGACATTCCAAAGGAGGGAATGGATCCTTGTCCTGAGTTCCAGGGTCCTGCTATGTGTGCCCCCTGTGTAGGAATAGTACCCTGCGCAGGAGTAGATTGTCCAAAAATGGGGTTGCCCCCAGTTGAAAAAGTGGCTGATGAGAAAGTGTTATTACCAAACGTCCCGTTCCAAGAAAATGGTGTCGAACCTACCGACATACTGTGCGCAGGTGTTCCTTGACTCCCTGCTCTAAATAAACTAGTGTGTGTAGGCTGCCCGACGGATTGATGATGCGGACAACCAAGCGAAGGGGACAAAGGAGGAATATGATCTCCTGCGTAAGGAAAAGCGTTAAAAGGGATAGGAGTGCACCCAAGGTGACCTTGCAGAGGAGTGCTAGAGCTCCCTACCCCCAGACCCAAAGTCTGTAAAGTGGAGTAGGTTAGTGCAGGACTTGTACCCGAACTAGGCATACCGTATGAAAACGGAGGGCCTTTCACACTAGGTGTGAAGGGGGTTGTGGCCGCCACCATAGACAGGTTCGGTCCACTGTGCGACATAGTTGTGGTCGATACCATGGTGGCTCAAACCGACGACGGTAGGTTAGGAGATGACTCTCCTATGGTGGCAACTGTGATGGGAATTGACGAATTCCCAGAAGGAGTAACAACATTTGTTTCCATAGCTGTGTGAGGCACTGTCTGGTGTTCGTGAAATTGGATTGGTACAATAAATGGTGCCAAGAGTGGTTGGGGTTTCAACCGAGACAAGAGCGGCTACTTCAAGGTTCAAAACGGTTGATTCCTCCGGGAGTTGTTCAGGCACAAAGGTTTTTAACCCGGTCGCTTCAAAAGACCCTTGTTGGTCTAGCTTCCGCCTTAATGGTGACATGGGTGGCTCGAGTGTAACCGGTGGCAGGCCAAGAAGCCTTCGTGACTGGCGAAGCTCGGTATCCTCCACTGTGTGAGAAGATCCAAGACACGCTAAGGTATTCTAAACGTTCAAAAGTAACACACACTAGAAAAGAATCCCCTAGGAGATAAGACAAGCAATCACTAAACTATTTGGAAGAACAGTTACAACAACCAACACTAGAGCAACTTACCGGTGCAAGTGCAACTCGAACATGGAAGCACCCTCCGGGTATACTCTGCAAAGCGTGGCCCGATGTCTGTCCCTAAAAAGATTGGCAACTAGGTTGCCAGCACGCGAACAATCATCAGGCAGGTACAGTCGAAACTCGGGTAGACCAAAATGAGCAGGGTATCGAGCCCGAAACCTGTCAAGGGTATCAAGAGCAAATGGTCCGGAAGACAACTGAGGACCTCGAACAGATTCGAGACCCACAAATCCCCATGGCAAATGCAAACGACGGAATCCCAAAACAAGCCCTCTATATGTGTTCTCCACTACGATTGGTCCGGCTTTGGAGGGGTTATCTCCACTACCTTTCCGCACGCAACCTCGTGTTTATCCCCTGTGTTAGAGGGGGGTCCCGGATAAATTCCATGAAACTAGACTTAGACACTTCTTATCTCAGACTCTAATGTTTGGTTTTGAATGGCCTTGAAGAGTTTCCTCTCCAACCTAATCCAAGGCCCTAGTCCTGAACTAGTTTGTGAGCCCTACAAACATAAAAGTCTAGTAGATTTTAAAATTAGCGTTGCTTTTATGGATTTATCTTACGTCAAGGGGTATGAGGGTGAAACTGATGATGTGTAGAAGACGAAAGGAAAAATGAATGAAAAAGATGGAAACAAAAACTTTTACGAAATGCAAAATTTCAACAACTTTTCTCAAAGAAAGATTTTTGATTTTTTCTAAGATTTCATATAGCAAACTCAAAGGAATTTCGCTCGACTATGAGCTACTTATGATCTAAGCGAACTGCAAAAAAATTACGAAATAAAAGACTTTTCCCTAGCTAATGATGCAGAAACACACTCTTCAACCAAAGAAGAAAATGAAAAGAGATTTATTTATTTATTTAAGTGCTAGTAAAGCAAAAAAGGGAAAATACCGACAAGCAAAAAACCAAGAA
>ML804283.1:0-10456 GCA_009831015.1 Picea engelmannii | reverse complement strand
AAATCCCTCATTTATACAAAACCTTGACCTAATTTTACATTTTAGGTCAGGTAAAAGGCCGATAAGGCCAAAATATCAAATCATGTTGTTTTTACATTAAATTGTCAAATTAAAAACCTAATTGAGTTATAAAGAGATAAGAAGCCCCTCTAAGGGAGGTGTTAGCCCCTTCTAGGGAAAATGGGGCATCCTAGAGCAAAATGTTATCCTTTCTTTGGCTTGTCCAACCTACCACACGTGTCAATCCTGCCCAGTCTGCCTCCCAAAACGTCCATATTGCTAAATGATATCATGGCTATGATGGGTGACGTCCTAGGCCTTCCAAGGGAAACGTTCCACTGAAAAAGGGAAAATCCCCCTAGGTCAAGCTCCGTCGGGGTGCCTCCGATGGAACACCCTCTTCTTCTCCAGTGCAAGAGACTGATCCATCTCTGTCTAATCTCTTCCCCATGGTGGGGTCTCAACATCCATCGGATGGGCTCTTCAGCCCCATGGAGGTCTGAACTGATCATCTCCCCATGTGTATTGGTCCAAATGGTACATGTATGCCGGGTATGGTCCTACACATCAAAGGCTATGCCCTCCATGGGCTCATCATTCACAGGGATCATAGCATTGTCAATCAAATTTCATCATTAATATTTATTAAACACATGCATAAAATCCCTAATACATCAGTCATTAGCTCAAGGATTTTACACAAGCCTACAATACAAGTCTGGGGAAAAAGACAAGGCATCCTATTGGGCTAGTGTCCACAGGAAAAGGAAAGTTCCTAGAAAGACCTCTTCCAAGCCATATAATTGGGTGGTGTGGTTAGGGGATATCTAAGCATGTGGGTGCAATGATGGCCAAGGGTGCAAAGATGTTACCTGTGGGTGTCTTTGTAGAAGGCGAGTTGTCCCTGTCATGGATGCATTTTTTCCAAGCCCATTCTTGCCTTTATTCTTTTTATTCTTTTATTTGCTTTTTTTGTTCAAAAGATAATCAGGGGACACTGCCTTGGCATGGTGACCAGAGCTCACAACATTACCTATAAGTACTTTTGCAGAGATGAGAAGGCTGGCTCATGATGAGACCCCCTTTCCCTTGGCCATGCAACCAAGAGTCACTGCCCTGGCATGGTAACCAACTGGTGGAAATGTCATACTGCAAGGTACCCATGGACCTAATAGGCTGTCTCATGATGAGACCCCCTATCCTCTGATTAGGTATTGTTTTATTATTTTTTCAGGTCCCTCTTGTTTCTTGCTGAGAATGTTTTTATTAGTTTCTCAGGGATCCCCAGGCAAAGCATCTCGAGGTTCATTTTTAGGATTTTATCTTATACCATCTTGCTTTTACCTTCTGGGCCTTTAGCCCCTTCTTCCCACAAGGTAAGGTGCAGTCTTGAAATAGGTCAACCCAATGTTTGGACAAGGGGAATGGGATAGGTGAGCAGGAAACAAAATGTAAGAGTGGTTCTATGATGGGAATGGACGATGGATTTTCAGAAATCCCCCCAGTGGAAAACCAAAACCTACAGACACAGGCTTGCTAGGGCACCCTGTCAATCCTCCAAACATGGTCAAGTGGGAAAATGTAAGATCCAAGAAGTTGTTAGAGATAAAAGGAATAAGATGCATATATTTAAATGTTTTAATGATCAAAGGTGACACATACCATGATACCTGGACCAATTACCTCATGGAGTGAGAACCTCCTCTGATACAAGACTAAGACGATGGTGATGGATGTTACTGCTGCTGACAAGACAAAGACAATGGAAGAAGAAAAGGTGGGCCCTCTAGGGACATTCTTAGGTCAATCATGCTCTCGGTACTTCATGTCTAGGACCTATGGGCCTCGAGACATGATCTCCTAGTTATCCCTAAAAAGTGGGGATAACATAGAGCACGAAGATGAAATTAGCGGACATGCTAGTTCACGGCCCGAAATCAATCCATGTTGTTGATCTTGTTGGGAATGGAAGATCAACAACTAGGATTAGACTAGAGTCGATCGAACACTTCCCAGATTGTGGAGGTTGGACCCCGCAATCACTGTGAATTGTCGATCTATGAATGGAGATCGAGGGTGGGGAATCATTGCGGAGTACACAGTTGAAATTAGCAGACGCGCTAGTTCACGACCCTCTATTGACCAACGTCATTGATCTAGTTGGGCTAGAAGATCAATGATTCCGGTTAGACCGAGTTGGGCAAGTACTTTCCAGATTGCGGAGGTTGAGCTCTCTGATAAAGAGCATGCATGTTGGGGGCCCACAATCACGGCGAACCATCGGATCTGAGGGCGAAAGGGACGATAGTCTCGAAGTGATTTGGGACCGTCCATCGCCAAGAGGGACAAGTGGCGTAAGTCTGTGGACTCTGGGTAAAGACTTGAAGTAGGCCATGGCCGTTGATCACCTAGAGAAGTACATGTCAATAGATCAGAGTCTCTTGGTGAATGCACTTCAGAAGAAATGAGGGCATAGAAGCTTGGAACTACCGAAGCTCAAAGTGTCGGAGTTCACCCCGATCGTTAATAGTATGAGATGTGTGTCCCAAGATCTGACACTCTGGGAGGATTGCACTCTGGAGGTTTTTGTTGGTGAGTACTTGAGACTCCCGAAGCACGAATCCCTGAAGTGATTTGAAGCTGTCGATTCATGGGAGACATGCGTCGATAAATCATTAACTCCGGGTAAAATATTTTTGGGAGAAAGTGAGCGTGGAAAGGTAGAAACTCACAAACGTTGAAATCCCAAAGTAAACCAAGACCGTTGATCGGGAAGGACGCGTGGCGCACGATCTATGATTCTAGACGAACGTACTCTTGGAGGAAGGATTGTTGGATCGTTCAGATCACCCGAACGTCGAAGTCCTGAAGTGAGTTGGGACCGTTCATCGCCAAGAAGGGAATGTGGCAATATATCATTAACTCTGGGTGAAATCACTCCATGAGAACACGAAGAAGAAGAGTTTGAAATCGCTGAAGCCCGAATAGCCGAAACAGTTGGGACCTGTTGATCTGCAGGAGGACACATGTCATCAGATCATGGACTCCAGGTAAAACATTCCAAGAGAAACAAAGCATGAAGAAAACTGAGATTTGAGACCTCCGAAAGTCAAAGTCTCAAAGTGGACGAGAGCCATCGAATTGAAGGTGGACACGCGGCGCCAAATCCAGAACTTCGGAGGAAAGTGGAGGGGGAAAATGCTTAAGTCCTGGAGGAGAATCTCAACCGTTGATCGAGAAGGGAACTGAGGGGTGGTTGATCTAGTTGAAAGGAAGTCCCGAAGAGAAAGCAGAGCTGCTAATTGAGGAGGACGTGTGGCGAACGATCGATTATTTCGGAGAAATCACTCCGGAAGAAACGAATGTTTGAGAATTGAGATTCCCGAAGCTCAAAGGATGAAATCAATTACAACCATTTATTGAAAGGGACAAGTGTCAGTATATCTTCCACTTCATAAGACTTCCACGTGGAGAAAAGTGAGGATTGAGAATGAAAAATCCTGAAGACCGACCTCACGGAGAAGATTGTGGCCGTAGATCAAAGGGAGATAGGTGGCAGCAGATCCAAAGGTCTGGAGGTCGGACTTCTGAATATTTATGAGAAAGAAATTGTTGAGAGTTGAAACCTTCGAATCTCGAAGTCCGAAGTAAATTTGGACCATCAGATCCAAAGGAACACGTGGTGATGGATCACCAGTTTTGATCAAATGCTTCTAGATTTTCAGTTAAGAATTGAGAAACCTCAAGTTCGAAGACCTGAAGGGATCATAGTCGTCGATCTCCAGAAGACACGTGTCACTGGACTGTCAGCTTCGGATAAAATTCATTGGGGGAAAACGAGAGTTGAGATTTGAGATTTTTGAATCCCGAAATCCCGAAATGATCGGAGTTGTTGGTCTAAGAGGATATGTGGAAAAAGATCTGTCATTGTGGGAGAAGGCAAGGATTGAGAGTTGAGAACTCCGAAACCCAAATCGCAAAACAAATCACGTCCGTTGATTTCAAAGGGACAGATATGAGATGTCAGTTCAGTAGCACCGTTAAGTTCGTAAGATCAATGGTCCTATCGCATTGCGGGGATTGAAGGTGCGCAAACTTTAAAAAGTTGAGCGCGGGCTGCAATCTAGACACGGTTTTGCAGAAAGGACACATGGAGGATCAAGGAGAATTGCGGGGTGAAAAATAGTTTGGTTTCAAACCAACCTTGGCCGCGCTTGAAATCGCGTGGTTACGTAAGTCCATCATGCAAGGTCATATCAGGGAAGGGGCTTATCAGAAAAGGAGCTAGCGCCCAGACTCAAAGATTTCATAAGCATAAAAGGGGAAGGTCATAGGTACCATTCGACCTGCACATGGAATTCGAAAGGGTCTGTGTTTAATTACAGAATGAGACCATCAAGGTCTTAGAGAGTCGTTTGGCTCTAGAATCGAAGATCCTTGACCAGGAGGTCGGACTAGTTCCCTAACTTTCCAAATTAGAAACCATGGATGGAGAATCTATCCTTTAAGAATAGAGAAAATTTTTATGCCCCATCGTGGGTGTGTTACAAATTTGTATCAGAGCATGGTTACGACACTTGGCCTTCTTGGGCTCATGTACAAGTCGCGTAAGGAGATATTGTTATCTACATTTACTTCTTGAGGAGAAGGATTGCAGATTGAGCCTATGATTTTAGGAATTCTTATTGAATTTCAACAAAAGAATTTCTTTATCCCTTTGTCAAAGTGATAACTATTCTTACCAGAGTAGTTATATGCTAATTAACATTTATAATAAGACTTGAATGTGGATAGCTGAAGGTGGTACGGTTCTGTCAAGATCAACTGAAGCCCGAAGGACAGATGACCTGGTGTTCGTAACACTGCTTCTAAGCATGGGCAGTTGGAACTTCATGCATTGATGATTGTGGATTATGTAATGGTTAATACCTTTGTGGGCCTAAAGGAATTTGATAGGATCAGGTAGGATCCCTGACAATTATATTTACTGCTTTATATTAAAATAAGAGTATATAGCTCCTCATGACCAAAGAAAAGTGAGATGGGTAAAACCATATGGATGCTGAGGCTAGAAGGTTTTCTTGCTAGACATTGTCACATAAAGAGGAAAGTGACCCTAGTTGGTTATTGCCTTGAGAGAAGGCAACATCAATACGAGATATGACTGTGAGATTAGTCTCGTAAGTGATTGAAATCTCAAACTGAAGGACACTGATGATGAAATTAAACTATTAAGTGAATGCATGAGGTAAAAAGGTGCAAGAGATGCACCTACTTATACATGAATGTGTATACATGATCATAAGGATGATTGGAAGATCGTTGGGAAAATGATATAGAAGTATGATATGTCCATGTGTGTGAAGGACATGGAAAAAGTGAAAGCAATAAGCTAGCATGATGAATACTTATCTGTGTTTAATCATGCTTGAGTGCATGGGTTAATGCATTATGGAGCTTCCTAATATGAAGCCTAATATTAATACCAGTTAGGTATGAATGATATTAAACGTGCAAGTGATGCACATGTATGATGTAAGTTAACAAAACCAGAATATGTATGGGTACATAATTTGGGTACATGACAAATATGCATGTTTATATTCCTTATGAGATATTTGGTAAACTGCGGAAGCTAACTCAAGGTTGAGGCCATCACAAATAGTGATGGATATGCAATGAGGAAGTTGCATGATGAAGGAGTTCCCTGTGGTGGAACTGTGTGAAGAATCTGTCAGGAAAACAAAGTCACAACCTTAATGATTGCTGAGAATTAAGTAGTGAGCCACAAGCCTATATATATACCAGAATCCTGGATTACATTTTGAAAAACATCATATAAGGAATAGAATACTAATAAATGAATATTGACCATTTTGATAACCGAATGGTAATGTGCACGATGCACAGGTTCATGACCCATTATGAACAAAAAGGTTTGCTATTAAATCATGCTGTTGTATTCCAAAAACGTTAGGGTGAGGCCTAACTAGGGATTCTCAAGGAAAAGAGCAGGAAGATCCCAACATGGAGTAAATTGCAAAAGCAGAGAAAATACAGTGAGGCCTTATAAATAACTCAGCTGGGCTGAAAAGTCCCAGGCGATGTAGAAATAATTTGAAGAAGGGGAGAGCCTCAATTCTTTTCTTGTAGTGTATTATGTTTTTCCCTGGGAGGATAAAGCTATTACGCTGATGAAAGTAAATGTTTTGACACCATAGTGATGAGGATTGTATTAATACAAAAAGAATTGAGAACTGTCAGTATTGCACTCATGAAAACATTAAGGATAATGTGGTGAAGTGCATACATATATGCTAGGACATGTCTGAAAATGTTTTATTAATTTAAATGCTATGGCACTTGCATTTTTACATGATGACTAATGTGTTTATGATGTATGTCATGTGTAGAAATAAATATATTGGAATTGTTGATAAAGACAGTTGCCAATAATGAACAACCTCAATAAAAGGATGAATATGAGAAGGTTCTTGTTGAAATATTGTTGAAGGGAATTTAAAGGTCCCCATGGACCAACACTAATGGAATAATATCAGAGGGGGTGCTAACAACCAAAACCAGTATAAAAATATTCATGCCTATGTGGCACAAGGTATGAAAGGATTGGGTAAGAATCCCTTCTGAAATGTTTTACGGTCTTAATGTTATGTATGGAACGTTGAAAGACATTTGTATGCCTCAGATACCCAAGTAAGGTATGATTCATGAAGGAGAACCTGAATGATGGAGGTGTGAACCTTTGGTAGTAAAGACTGATTGTAATCCTCAGAAGAATTCATGAACTGATATGTCATGAATACATGGACCAATCAAGGAATGATTGGAAACAAAAAGTGGTCATAGATAACACATTGCATGGAATTGCTTCAAGGAAATGCATGTTTGCATAAAGGACATACAATGGATTTCCCATTGAGGAAGGAGGACCTTCCAACATTTCTACTTACATTGTATAGGTGTTAGAGCAAACCAAATTTGGGTGGCCATGAGTGTTGGCACCCTGGTTATTAATGAAGGAGGACCTTCCAACATTTCTACTTACATTGTATAGGTGTTAGAGCAAACCAAATTTGGGTGGCCATGAGTGTTGGCACCCTGGTTATTAATGAAGGAGGAATGCTTAAAGTCATTCATGTGAAACTTTTGAGTTTCATGTGTGCCGTTTTGGGATCATGATCGACCTATGGAAGGAAGTATGGTCCTTCTGTAAGAATGAATGAAAATTAATAAGCCATATGGTGAAAAGATTGGCTAAGCTCCAAATACTTGTCATAAAGTGTGGGAAACTTAAAATGAATGCAAGGGTGCAATGGGTATGAATGTGGCCATGAACGTTGGCACATTCATTAAAGCCAGTTGACATTTGAATTACATTCTGAAAAATTTGGTAGGCTGAAATGATGCATAGGTAAGGGATGATGTATCCTTTTGCTTTGTATCCTTGAATAGATGAAAATGGCTTTTACTGTTAGTATGCTTGATTTTGAAAACGTAAGATGCATGAAAACTAAAAATTTGTTTGGCTGAGGAATGTTGAAATTGCAGGAGGAAATGGGTATTGGATATGGCAGTATTGTAAGATGATAAGGAAGACCAATTGCCTACTGAGCCAAAATGCAAGGAAAGGTAGTTCCTTTTTAGAAAGTGAATTTGATTGATAGTATGCACAATTATGAAATTTTTTGTGATGATATTATAAAGGTGTAATAAAAATAAATGAGCATGAGAAACTAACAATTTGTTTGGCTACCTGCAAAGGTGTAGACTGATTGGCATGTGCCGTGTAAATGGAAGGAATTGTGTAAAGGAGGTCTCAAGTTCGATTCTCACCCCGCTTTATCTGTGTTCCATGCTTGCGGGATGTGTGGTGCACTTGGGGATATATGGGTAGAGGACGAGTATCAACCACATGTCCCACGAGTATGAGAACAACGAGTTGCCGATTCCCCCAGCATTAAATAATAATAATAATAATAATTGTTTGGCTGATTGAAGTTGAAAGTGCAGGAAGAAAAGGAGTCTTGAATATGGAAGAATTGTAAGACATAAGGAAGACCAATTTCCTGCTGAGCCAAACCTCTATGGGAAGGAAAGTCCCATAATTATGAATTTGTTCCATGTGCGAAACAAATATGAAAACAAAATGTGGAATTTGGAAATCTGCGGATGACATATTTACAAGAAGATTTTTGAATTTAAAATTTATGTTGTCTCATGAATTTCTGTATACATGTGATACAAGTAAAAGGAAAACATCTGCGAAGGGTGCAAAGATGAGAGAGTGAACTCTCGGGTTCGAGGTAAAACTATGAGAAAGGGTATAATCCGATCACATGAAATAGAGACAGACTCAGGAGGAGAGTAACCTTCATCCCTATCTATGATTGAGTCAGGAGAAGGAGAGTAACCTTTGTCCCTAACTATTTCTTTGCCAGGAAAAGGAGAGTAACCTTCGTTCCTAACTTTAGCTGAGCCAGAAGGCTGTCAAGTTGTAAAAGCATGAAAAATGGCTACTGTTGAGCCATGAGAACCCTGTGGTAAGCCATGATTGCCTAGAATATGTTGTGTTAAGGTAACAAAAGCCGAAAGGATGCCTTGTCAAAGAAATTTTGAGGGATGCCTCGATTGTAAGACTCAATAGAGTCTATGGAATTCTTTCTGTGCGAGAAAACCTTGGCAAGGCAAGATGGATCACCCGAGGAACTATATAGCAGAGAAGGGGATGCCTGAGCTTGGGCCTAGAGGGTGAGTGACCACAAGGAAGAGGAGACATTAATAGTTCTTGTAAACTATTGATTGGGATCATGCACACGATGGGTAGTTCATGCTGTGCGAGAAAAACTTGGCAAGGAAAGATGGATCACCCGAGGGACTGTATAGTAGAGAAGGGGATGCCTGAGCCTGGGCCTAGAGGGCGAGTGATTGCAAGGATGATGAAACCTTGATATTTCTTGTAAACTATTGATTGGGATCATGCACCCAATGGGTATGTCAAGGAAAAACAATGAGATTGGATAACAAAACAACAATGTGGATACAAATCCACAAACTGTGCAGATAATTATTGTGCTAAGATTATGAAATTTTCCTAGAAAGTTTTATGCAATGTTTTCACATAATACTATGATTGACATGCTTATTGTCCAAGAATTATTGAAAGCAGGTGACCAAGATTAAAGGTCTGAAAAAGGACCCGACTGAGGAAGAAGGATCAAGATTTCTGAAACAACTGAATGAGAAAGGCATGACATGTGTTTTTGAGAAAGAACACCGAGGACGGTGTTCCTTTAATGGGGAGGGAATTGTAACACCCCTATTTCCCCTAGCTTGTAATTAATCATAAAATAGGATTACCCTGCTAAGGCATGTGGACAATGTAAATGTATTATTGTTAAACTGCCCATAAATGACTGTTGGGGGGTGAAGCCTTGAAGTACGAGCCATGATATCTTTAGAGGAAAGAAACAATTAATGAAGAAAGGACCAGTGGTTGAATCATCAACCACCCCCATGAATGGAAACATGGTCTAGCTGTAGGATGTCATCTCGAAGTACCACAGAGACCTGCAGACCCGAGATTCCTTCTGACAGAAGGAACGAGACAGGTTGAAAAACCTTCCAGAGAGGGGAAGGTAAGATACATACATAGACACAACATGAGAGGAGACACGGGACGAGATCACAAGCTCATAAGGGAGATGTGCAAACCCAAAGGAAGTGTCGAGAACACGACCTGAAGGACCCGAACGCGAGCTTGATGCTGAGGAAGCATCTGATAAACCTCACAGGGTCACTGTGACAGAGAGAGTTTCTCTGAGAGATGGCGTAAATTCCCTAGTGATATCATGGCTTGGCACAGGGGTGGACAAAGTGCTAAGAATGAATGCCTCTAAGCCTATGGTTGGGTGGAAAGGCGCACACCCACAGTCAGTTAGTTGGATGTGACTTGTAATAGATAAGTATTATCATACCTTATGAAATTGAGCTGTAATTGTGTAAATATATTGTGAATGATCTAGGGATGGATATGTTTGCTTAATGATTTATACTGTATCCCTTTTTGGTGTCTTCTTGATTGTGTAATTAGGAAAGTAAGAAATTATATGGATTGTACATGTTTTGTATTTGTAAATGCTTCCACCCTATGGTGGCTTAAGTTAGATCCATGAACTGTGAGTTCGTCGACCTTGGGTATAGTTTCATGTAGGGATGTCAACACTCCTAGTCACTCTGATTCCCTTGGAGGATGGAGTTTGTTAAATCTCAGGAGAGATAGTGCACATATGCATAGGCTCTCTGCGAGGCAGACAGAGACCGAGAACCACTTAAGTTCTAGAGTTGAGGGATGAGCATAAGGGGTGCGTGGAAGAACCCTTCCAAGTGTTAAGTTCAGGAGGAAGAGTGCCAAGCTCTTAAGCCTTTCAAAGCTAAC
>ML804282.1:134342-147601 GCA_009831015.1 Picea engelmannii | reverse complement strand
TCCATACAGCTGGATTTATTGAACGCTACAATATCGAAAACCTATCAAAGGACATGCACACCCTAACACACTATTTAAGCACAATGAGGTTGCCAAGAATGTGACAGGTTAGTGTATTAACTCTTCAGTGTTTTAAGTTTCTGAGAAGGCAATGCTTCATTTTGCCTGTCATATAGCTCTAGATTTCCCTTCGATTCTGTTTCAGGGTTCTTATTTTGTAAACGGATTGGCGTAGACTGATATGGAGGCGGTGAAACGGACTTCTACAATGGTTTCCCGGGCAATCTCATGGTCGTTGTTGTTATTAGTGTTGTGTCTGTGTCAACAGTTGGTGGTGGGATATGCCAGCAATGGACGCAAGACATTCATTGTTCAAGTTGACGGTATCTCAAAACCGACAGTTTTTCCCACTCACGACCACTGGTACAGATCAACAGTTGCATCTGCTATCACGGACGTCCTCGGAACAGATTCGGGCACTGATATGGATGCAGAAAAAGACCATAAATTGCTGTGTGTTTATAACACGGTGTTGCATGGCTTCTCTGCAAGGCTAACAGAGGAGGAAGCCGCTAAGATGGAAAAAACACCGGGCGTTATCGCCATGATCCCGGATCGTGCACGCCAGCTTCGCACGACGCGGTCCCCTTACTTCCTCGGCCTTGACACGCCAAACGGAAGTGGTCTATGGGCGGATTCCGATTACGGTTCTGATGTGGTGATCGGTTTGCTGGACTCAGGGATCTGGCCGGAACGGCGGAGCTTCAGTGATCAGGGTATGAGCCCCGTTCCCAAGCACTGGAAAGGCGAATGCGAGAGTGGAGTCAGATTCCCCAAGTCCCTGTGCAATCGGAAGCTGGTGGGAGCACGTTTTTTCAGCGAAGGCTACGAAGCGAGGTATGGTCCCATGAACGAGACCCTGGAGTTCCGTTCAGCGCGGGATTCGGACGGACATGGCACGCACACCGCCTCCACCGCCGCGGGCAGATACGTTGAGGGAGCCAGCATGATGGGGTATGCGCAGGGAATCGCCAAAGGAATAGCGCCCCAGGCACGTATTGCGATCTACAAGGTCTGTTGGGCCTCTGGCTGCTTGGATTCAGACATACTCTCTGCTCTCGACAAGGCGGTAGACGACGGAGTGAACGTTCTTTCTCTGTCGATCGGAGGCGGATCCTTTCCTTATGATGTAGACAGCGTTGCGATCGGCACCTTCGAGGCGGTGAAGCGGGGGGTGTTCGTTTCTGCGTCAGCGGGAAACGACGGCCCAAAAGTGTCGGTCGAAAACGCGGCCCCCTGGATCACCACTGTGGGGGCCGGCACTCTGGATCGTAACTTTCCCGCGGATGTCCGGCTTGGCAACGGGGCGGTCATCCCTGGCGTGTCGTTGTACAGCGGAAAGGGATTGAGCGACCGACGTCTGGTGCCTATTGTCTATGGTGGGGACGCTGCGCAGGAGGGCAACGGCAACAAATCCTTGTCTTCTGTGTGCATGGAGGACTCTTTGGATCCCAAGGTCGTCAGCGGCAAGATAGTGTTGTGTGAGCGTGGGGGGAATTCCAGGGCGGCCAAAGGGGCTGTGGTTAAGCAGGCGGGAGGTGTGGGAATGATTCTTTCTAACACCGCTTCTGATGGCGAAGGGCCCACTGCGGACGCCCATCTGCTCCCCGCCACTGCAGTGGGCAGCGCTGCTGGGGATTCGATCCGCAGATACATCAAATCAACCAAAAACCCCACCGCCACCATAACATTTTATGGCACCCAATTTGGGGCTAAGCCGGCTCCTGTCGTAGCTTCCTTTTCGAGCAGAGGGCCCAATTCCATAACACCGGAAATTCTCAAACCCGACATTATAGCCCCGGGTGCGAACATTCTGGCTGCTTGGACCGACGCGGTTGCTCCTACACGCCTCTCAATCGACCAAAGGCGAACGGAGTTCAATATAATATCTGGGACCTCCATGTCATGCCCTCACATTAGCGGGGTCGCTGCGTTGCTCAAAGGAGCACATCCCGACTGGAGCCCCGCCGCCATCAAATCTGCTATCATGACGACTGCTTACACTCAAGACAATTTTAATAACAGCTTGGTGCCAATTGCGGATGAAGCCACGGGAAATGCTTCCACACCTTTTGATTTCGGCGCAGGTCACGTGGATCCCCAGAGAGCTATGGATCCTGGGCTCATTTACGATCTAGGCGTCGAAGACTATGTCAACTTTCTATGCAGTCTTAGTTATCGTGAAGAATCCATCAGGGTTATCACCCGGACAAATGCTAGTTGTCCTGCTCAAAAAGGACAGCCTGGGAATCTCAATTATCCCTCATTTTCTGCTGTTTTCGATGAGAGGCAGTCTTCTAATCTGTCCACAAGCTTCATCAGAACGGTCACAATTGTCGGTCCTACCATTTCAACTTACACGGCCACCGTGAGTGCTCCAAGAGGGGTAGAGGTGACAGTGGAGCCGAGAATGCTAAAGTTTGCCAAGAGAGACGAGAAGTTGAGCTTCACGCTGAGCATCAGCGCCAAGCCCCTGGAATTTGTCCCAGGAACGGCCAATTCAGAAACAGTCTTTGGGTCACTGGCCTGGAGCGATGGCAAGTACGTTGTACGGAGCCCAATTGTAGTAACCAGACAATCTTAGCAGGTTTTTGGTCCTCATCTTTTTTCTGTATTTGAGTTGTTATGTTATCAAATACAGAGAGGACAGAATAATGGGATCTCATGAAGATCGAAAGGCACTTTGGTTTCTTGCTTCGTGGTTATTTGAAGTGAAACATTCTCGCTTCCCTGTTTTTGGTTGTGTTGTTGTTATGTTATCAAATACAGAGAATAATAGGATCTACTTTGGTTTCTTGCTTAAACATTCTCATTCACTCCGTGTTTTCGGTTGTGCTCGCAATGTCATGGTTTTGGCTTTTGATCAAGGCACCTATAATGGGAGGGAAACTACAGGCTGTCTACATCGAAGGCTGTTAAAAAAAACTGAGATCTTAATTTCGTCATTCCAGGGAATCCACTTCCATCATATTTTTTGGGAATTTAATATAGAATTAGATTATCTATTCAAGAAAGCCCTTAGGTTCCAAAAGACATTCTTTTTTATTAAGCTTGGGAGATGGGATCAACAGGTTTCTATCTCATCATTAAACTTCTTCTAGTTTTGGTAGTATGGTGGCATGAAATTTGGGCAGTTTTTTCATATTTTAAAATTTTCGATTTCTTAGAAATAGTGCATTGAACTTGTTATGAGCCTTTTGGTTTAAATACAGTGATTTTCCAGCAACTGAAAATCTTTTGTATGGAAAGGTTTTTTTTTTTTATAAAATGTAAAAAATTATATATTAATATAATTGATGAAAAATTTCTATTTAAAAAAAATTAAAACAAAAGATAATGAATTACCAAGTTTGTAAAAAGTTTATAACTTTAATGGTTAGAATAAGGTCATTTTAATGTCTATTTATTAAACATTATAAAGAAAATATGAAATTAAAGTAAATTGTATTATTTAAAAATAAAAATAAAAAAAATTAATTATATTTTTTTTTTATATTTTTAAAAGTAGTAGTCTAAATATGTTGAGTTTTTGTTATTTTTTTGGTATATTTTTAGTGGACATTTGTTTAAAATATGGTTAGATATTATTGAATCTGGAGATTTGAGTGGTTAAATCTGTATAATCCCAGACAATTTGAAAAGACAAAAAAAATCATTATAATATTAGAATGTACTTGAATGTGACATAAAAACTTAAAAAAAATATGTTACATATGTTACAATTATGATCACCCCATTTTCAATTTGACACTCAAGTACATAACTAACTTAACCTTATGTACTATATGTGGGGTTGTGTAGTATAACTAAATAGAACTAAAAATAAAGCCACAACATTCATCATTATAGAGCAACATCATCTTTAAAATTTACACAAAATTTCCATTCAATTCTCCATGTTGGTTTTCTTTTTTCTCTTATATGTTCTTCCCTAGTAGGACCATCATCTTTTTTTTTGTAAAATACATTGTTCTTGCTATAATCCAAAAATAGAGCTAGTGTTTATAGAAATAATCTTTTATATATTCTTCAATAGTAAGACCATCATCTTTTTTTTGTAAAATACATTGTTCTTGCTATAATCCAAAAATAGAGCTAGTGTTTATAGAAATAGTTTACTTTTCATTGGATCTCCTTTATGCCACTAGGGTTTGAGGTTGCTAATATAGAGCTATTATGACCACAATTATGAAATTTCATGGCTACTCTACATCAATTTCCACTGATTTAGTCAATCTAAAAACATTAAAATATATTATTTTAAATCAATATTACCTTCTCTTGTCTGATTTAGATTATTTTTTTTAAGTCAACTATTTTTCTGAGAAGAAGTCAAATCTACAATTAGTTTTTTCAAATTCTGTACATAATTTTTTAGAAATCAAGCTAAATTATTCCAACATCTTTTTCACTCAAGAAATCTGCAAAAAGAAAAAAAAAATCCCTCCTTTTTTTCCCAAGAAAGAACTCTAATAATAATTACAAGTATTATAACTCAATAGATATGAAAATAAAAGATATAAGAGAAACTTTTAAATTCAAAAATAAACCAAATCATTCACACCATAAACACAAAAGTGTGAACACAAGAATGTAGAGTAACCCTTGAGGTAGGGTAACACCATTAATTACTCTTTACGGAAAGAATCAATCCACCAGTCATACTTGCTACAATTATAATTATGCTTCACAATACATCTCATTACATTTCTTTTACTTTTTTATATAATTCTATCTCACCCCAAGGAACTTTCTAGTGAAGGAATCTTCAAGTAGGTGGAACTTTCTAGTAAGTCTTCTTACAATTATTTCTTTCACACTCTTTGGCCACCTATATATTATTACCTCCATTGGGTACCTCCTTAGGTACCCCATATTATCCTCCATATGCACACTATAGGTTGGAAATCACTCAGTAAAGATCCATTACAAGGAAAACAACAATTAGTTTTAGTAGAAACATTTTTTTGTATTTTACTTTTTAGTAGAGTTTTTTTAGAATAAGCGTGTGATCAAAGTTTTTCTATTCAATGCTCCTAAAAATAGTTAGGCGAAATGGTTCTCTATAATAACACATGCATCAATGCACTTATATATCTAAACACACCACACATAACAATTCAAAAAATGACCTTTGTTACTAAAATTTTGTAAAACATTACATTTAGAAAAATACCACATGATGCATGCTAAAATATGGATACACTTATTGCATACCAATGCACGTGTTCATCTTTGCACATAGTGCACCACTTTAGGGATGAATAAAATAACCTAAATTTCGTTAAAATGATTATTAAAAAAAATGGAGTGCTTATTGAACATATAGATGCATCAACACACACAATACCATCTACTTGTAAAAAAATGTTTATAGGTGTGCCATAGACATGTAATCACGTCATTATGTAGTGATATTAGGTGCATCACAATAGGGTTAACTTAAGAAATACCAAACATTTTTCAAATTTTATATAATAACTTTTTTTTTTTAATTAATGAGGTGCACATTAAGGATATGATCATGGTGATGTGTCTTTATATAAGGTTCATTTCTTTATGGTTAAATAAAAAAAATTGTTTCAAAAAATTAGTATGTGGTACTTACAAAACATATAAATGTCTCAGTGTGTAAAATATTAGGCACAATAATAAAGGTTTAAATATTTAAAAGAAAAATCTGATTAGGATACTATGGACATAAGATATGTTTGATCACTAATCTAGAAAGAAAAAAAAAAAAGTGAAATTTCTTTTCATGGAATTAACATGAAAATATTTACTAAGAATGTGTTTTTGAAAATGTTCTTTTCTAAACAAGGTGTAAACTTGAGTAGTGTCATCAATACAGACGATACCATGCATGTCATGTTAAGGTTATCTATTTTGTAAAAAAATTGTTTATCTGTGTGCCATAGACATGTAATCACATCAATATGTAGTGATACTAGATACATCACAATAAGGTTAACTTAACAAAAATACCAAACTTTATTCAAATTTTATATGATAATATAATTTTTGTAAATTAATGAGATGCACACTAAAGATATGATCATGGTGATGTGTCTTTATATAAGGTTAAAAACCTATTTCAAAAGATTAAATTGTTATGCTTATAAAACATATAAATGTTTCACTGTGTAAACCTAAACCTACTAGGCATAATAATAAAAATTTAAATATTTAAAATAAAATATTAATAGAATACTATGAGCATATTGAGATACAAAGCACATCGTGATAATATAAAAATATATTAGAAACTAGATATATCTGATCACTAATCTATAGTAAATTTTAAAACCTATAAATTTATGTTTTATAGTAAATTTATAAAACATATAAATGTTTCACTGTGTAAACCTACTAGGCATAATAATAAAGATTTAAATATTTAAAATAAAATATTAATAGAATATTATGAGTATATCGAGATACAAAGCACACTGTGATAAGATAAAAATATATTAGAAACTAGATATATCTGATCACTAATCTAAAGTAAATTTTAAAACAATCATTTTCATTTTGACATGAGAGTAATTTTTAAAACAATCATTTTCATTCTGACATGAGAGAATTTAGCATGTATTTTTGAAAATGTTTTTTTCTAAACAAAATGTAAATTTGGGTAAATGTAAACTTGGATAATGGCATGGCATCTTAAACCAACCACTCCTCCCTCTCTTACTCGTACACTACTAAAATCCTTCCTCAAAATCCATACACTAATTTAAGTCCAATAAAACATGACGAAGTGTGTTGATGTTGAGTTCATACAACATGTGCACTAGGCACACCATCATAGGAACTGAAACAAATTTGACGATTAGATTTACGTATGCAATTGGAAAGTATATATAAATTGTTTATTAATGTACTTTATCAAGTTTCATCATTATCTTTTGCAATAAGATTTGATTTGTATATTATGATTAAGAGGTTAAAAAGAAAGAATATGAAATAATAAAAACCATGTAGAGATGAGATAACTTGTATATTTAAAAATTTTATAATATATATTCATTCAGATTTAAGTATGTAAATGGAAAGTATATATAGAAAAATAAAAAACATATAGGAAAATGTGTATCTTATAGGTAAACTAATTGAGATCTAACCCTTGTTGTCATCGAGAAGCGAATTTTTTTTCTTGTGTGAAAAGAGTTTTTTTTTAGCAGCACCACAACAACAACAACACCCCCAATCCTCTTGCTAAATAATACAATATGTTTTGCTAGACCATTTGGTTAAAATTTGCCTTATTAAGTAAGAGGTCTTGAGTTCAAGTCTCTCTTTTGTTACTTTTTTTGAAAAAGTTCATGCTAAAATTGTAAAGTGTATTTCACTTCAAGTATAAAAGTGAATCACCATAAGTAGCTTTAATCTTTTTTTAGAGTTATTTATTTTGGATGCAACTTTTCTTTTATAAAGTAACTTCATTGTAAAAGTGATCCCACTTCTCTTTATAAAAGTGGGTCACTTCATAAAACAACTTACACCACCACGTGCTCCTTTGGTTACCATTTATGTTTTTTTTTTAAATGACATAACTCTCACATCTAAAGTCCATTTTCAGTGCCATATTTTTTTTTAAACCGTCTAAATGTTTGAGATTTTTCCATCTAGATCATCGGTTTCAGTTTTTAAATCCATATTATCTGCATATTTAATATGGATTCTACAAGTAATCTCTCTCTTACCATCACCAACTACTTCCAATGGAAATCCCATATGAAGGATTTATTAAGTAAAGGCTTGTACCGGACTACCTTGGGAAAGGAAACAGAACCCATTGATGCTGATAAGAAAGTCAAATGGGATAATAGGAATGACAAAGCACATGGATTAATCATAATGTCCATCTCTCCTGATTTAAGGTTCCACCTTTAATCAATTGATCAACCCAAAGAAGCTTGGGACAAGATTGAATCTATGCTTGGTAAACACAATATTATTCAAGCACAACAGTTAGAAAATCAAGTATTGACTTTAAGTCCAAATGATTTTTTTTGCATTGAAGAGTATCTATCTAAGTTTAAAACACTCAAAAATTTATTTGAAGAATGTAAGATAAAGATAGAAGAAGATCGTTGCATCTATCTTATTCTTTCTAAGCTAGGTAGTGCATATTCTGTGTTTGTTTCTACCTTTTATTCCATGCAATAGGCTCTAGGGACAACTTATAAAAAACCCAGTCCTGAGAACTTTTGTGATGCTTTTATTAGAGAGAAAGATAAGCTTGTACAACTTGGAGTGATCAACACTGCATGTAACTCCTGTTATCATCATAACAATTTTCAGATCAGGACCCAAGTTTAAGAGATTTAGCAAAAATCCACATCGCTATGGAAGTGTGATAGTTTGGAGGATAAGGTCTTATATGGCGGCATGTGGACAAATATAGCAGAGGTGCGAAAGGTAGGATTCAACGGACCGTCGATCTGAAAGAAGCCCTGATCAACAGATAAGGCACATATCAGGGAATGAAGCAGTGTGAAAGATAATTATTCGAAGGTGGGTTGGGAAAAACTACCATGGTTTCATTCGTGGACGTGTGGTGCCTCTAGAGGTACATCAGGGCGAAAAGAGGTCTACCTAAAACCTCTTTCTCCAATCCCCAATATTGAAAGTTGTTGGGGCATGGTGGACCGTAGATCTTAGAGCGATCTAGATCAACGGCTGAAACTCATATCGACGATTGAAGTAGCGCAAGGATTAATCATTCGAAGGTGGGCCGGGGAAAACTACCATGGGTTCGTTCATGGACACATGGAGCCTCTAGAGGTACATCGGGGAAAAAAGTGGTCTACCTAAACTTTTTTCTCCAATCCCTGATGTCGATAGGCACATATAAAAGGAGGATCCCTAACGTTATTTTATGATACTTTGAAACATTCAAAAGTTCAAAATTTGGCGCAAACCATCCATTCGAAACTCAATCTCAAAGTTGGATCAGATTCGTGTTTTCTTCGCCGCTTAACAAGTATTTTTCACAATGGTCACTAATCCTGTCATTTTATCCATGGATGAACAAGACATAGCCTCTAGAGAAGAAGCCCTAATTGACAGGGACTCCGATGTTTTCGACACAGAGATAACAGTCTCACACATTTCTGTGTCTAGATCGAATTTATTAGACAATGTTGGGAAGCGAATCCCTTTTCTCGGAACAACTCAAGCCTCCATTACCCCTTATGTCGTAGAAGTAGTCTTTCCTTTCCCTAAGTTCATAAGCTGGTGTGCAGAGCAATATTCACATGAAGAAAGAGTTATTTTGAATAAATTAGGGTCAGAGGTTTTATGTGAAATAGACAGCCCGTTACTTCAACATACCCTCAGTGTATCAGAGTCCTCCTCCGTAGCATTAGAGCCCTTTGACAAAGAGAATATGATCACATTTTATAGAGAATGCCCTTCAGAAATAAAAACCCAGTTTCTGCAAACCATTGTCAAACTTGAATACCATTCAGAAGGTCTGTCGTTACCTATCACTGTGAGCATTATGATCATTGAGGTCCAGTGGGCTTGTTCCTTGCTTAGCCAAATTTTAGGGTTAGATAACGGCAAGTTCATAGTAGAAGTCATGTTAGGTTTCTTGTTAACCTTTTTTATGTCAGAGTCTCATCAGTTGATCTGTATTAGTTTTGACATAATCATCGTTGATAATATGCATCGACAACTAGTCAATTTCAATTCATTGCGACATTTCAGATACTACACGCACCTACTGAGGATGTTCCTGGAATCGAACAAGAACGAATTCCCTGAAACTTCTTTCATCTCAAATGAATGTAAAAGGATCACCATGCTTATTTTCATCAATAAGATCATGTCTAGGATGTACAGTCTTCGACTCAGACTTACCAAGGGTTCTAGAATAAATGAAATTTTTTTTACAACCAAATCCAGAGAGCAGAGTAGGGGATTGGATGATGTTCATACAATATACTATGATATGGGTGTATAGCTATCAAGAAGGACCTTATCTTTTACCAGTATTTTTTACTCCCATAATTTTTTCTTTAGAGTTCATCAGACAAAGGATCATTTCAGAAAAAATCACTTTCTGAAAGCACACAAGGCATCTAATTTAAAATTTCCTTTCATGGTAGGACCCTTTGTGGTAAAAAAAAAATCCTATTTACCTCAGATCCAAGCCAAATTCAATGAATTCGAGTTTACACAATTACAAGGAAGGAAATATGACCCGCATCAGATCATGTCAAAGAGAAGGTTGATGAGGAAATTGGGCTCCTATGAGCACGAGCATGTTGAAGGATTTGATAAACTGGCTAATCTGGAAACATGTACAGATATGGAGGTCACTTTGTAGCATGATCGGATAAAACCAATAGAGTATGCCCCTCAACAGATCCAGACAAAGAAATCTTCTCCAAGCTTCTCCATTTTTAAAAGAGCTTGACACAGGAAAATAACTATGCTCAAGGTTCCAGGTTTAGTCCCCAGATTTTTACTTAATTTTTTAATGAGCTTGCTACAGAGAGGAAAACTATGCTCAAAACCTTTGTTTCATTTTTTAACTAGCTTTCCATAGAGAAGAGAAACTATGCTCACAAACTCTTCTTGATCATGGATTCCAAGAGGATAACTCTCTAGAAGGACACCATGTCAAGGGACAAAACTCGATCATGGCTTCCAAGAGATCTTCACTAGATGGAAGAAAAATGCTCTAGAAGGAACACATGTTGAGGGTCTCATCAGGGGTAAGGAGATCAGGCTCTAATAGTCCTACCTAAGAGATCACCATGTCAACTACCGGATCTAAGTCATCGGAAGTTGAAGTCATGGGAGATGTTGTTCCAGAGTCTGTACTTAAGGCTATAAAGTATTGAGTCTAGGCATACAAAAAGAGGGTGAAAGATCTAAAGGAAGAAAATGACTGGGAAAAGAAGTTAAGGCTTATTTCTGAGTTGTCTGGGTCTAGCTTCCAATTGTTCCTGAATGTTTATGTCTCATTCAATGGCTTCCCATGAACATTCGAGTTCGGCTCAGGTAGTAGCAGTTTTCATAATGGTATCAAAAAGGTTTAACGTGAGGTTGGTTTGATATGAGAGACTGGGTTCTGTGTTGGGTTGCCTTGCCACAGGTACAATCATAAAGGAACATAGTTTTTTATAAAGTGTTGATTGTTGTTTCACATTTATATTATATGAGAAATAATCCTAAAATCGAATTAATAGTATAACAAAATTCAAGGTCGTTTTTCGTAACTGAGTTAAATTTTAAAAAACATGCATGAAGCGAGAGAAAACATAGAGATGTTGAACAATGTGAGGCATCAATCAGGGAAGAATCTCACCTTCTGAAAGAAGAAGAAAATAAGCAAGAAAAACTTTAATGAAGCATATGATATAGAAATCTAAACAATTCACAGGTCTTGTACCTGTTGATAGCCGATACAGAGGAAAAGTTGTAAATGATTAGATGAATGAAATAAATGATCACCACAGTAGAGGTTGTACTAAATTACAACTAATCATTCATTAAAGACACATATGAGAAATGATGTGAAATGTGAAATAACAGAAGAAACACATAACCTGGTCTTGACGGAAAAAAGAGTCTTCGATCTGCCTTGTATTAATTCTGGCGAAAGAAATATTCTTTGGTACAATCGGCCAAAAGGAAAAAAGCCCTATGTTATATTTTTCAAAATTATACTTATACAAGATTAAAACGCTTTGAATTCTAATCATTCTAAAAATTTTGGTTACAAATGGAAAATGAAGTGTTTCACTTCCTTGTCTCCTGCCTTCCTCCACATGGGCAGGGCGTTTTCTTTTCTTGTTCTCTGGCTTCAAAAATAGGATGGAATAGGCATATGTTACTACTTGCCTGCAGAAGTCTTCCCTTTCCCCTACTTGATACAATTAACACACCTTTCTATCAACTGGGATATTCGCTTGGAAGGTTCGGCTTGGTTGTTCACCTCGAAAGTGTAGCAATTCTTTGCCAACTGTGGCAATATTTTTCCTACTTGTCGGTCTTCCGTGATGATAGACCACAATTGCAAGCTTGGTTTTATCAACCATTTATCCACTTGGGAAATATCGACCTGACTTACTTGGGATAACTCAACTTGTCCTTTTTCCACATTTTCCTTGATATCCAGTAGATGCTTGGCTATGTCAATTTTTCCTAGTATTCCAGCACTACCTTCCTTATCGAGATCTAACAAATTTTTATTTATCAAGCCAAATGTTTCTTCACATGCATCTCTCATCTCTTTAACTCTTATTCTACTCTCAGATATATTATGTTCCCATGCCTTCAGTAAGATGTTACCTCTGGTTTTCTTCGGGATAGAGAACCTAGAACTGATGGCCACCTCTTATTTCATTGTTACTATAACAACCTCTTGGAAAGCAACCTGAGTTGCTCCATCTTCTCTTTCTTTCAAGGAGATATCCTTTAATGCTTGTTCTATCGTATCAAAATGATTCTGTATGGTTTCTACTTTGGAAAGTAGATCCTGTTGAGCTACTTCTACCTTCTTTCGTATTTCCTTGGCTTGGAATTGGAATATCGTTATGTCTTTGACCTGGTTTTCAACATAAATTAATTTAGATTGCAACAGTTTTATTTTCTCCTCCTATTGACTTACCTGTGTTTGGCTTATTTGTGTTGACTAGTGCATCTGCTCAAGATCGGATTTAAGTCTGTTGATTTCCTGTTGATCAGTTACTCTGATTTTCTCAAAAACTTTATTTTCCTTGTCCCTAGCATTTGCCTCTACCGTTGCTACCCGAGCCTCCAATTTGTTAATCAAGAGGTTCTTTTGTTTCAAATGTGCCTTCAAAGTTACAACTGAATATTGGTTGGTTGTTGCATAATCCCCCAATGTTCCTACTACCTCATCGGTGAATTCTTCCTCTTTCAAGGCTTCTCCATCTGCTAGGATTTTGTATTTTTTAGCTACTGCGCCCGCTCTTTGGTATGTTTCTTGCTTTACCATGACCTTCCTTTTCTTACTGAATAAAACTTCACTAGGAGGAAAATCCTCTACAGAGATAGGTGTTAGGTCCTCCTTGAATATCCACTCTATATCAGGGTTCCCCTTTGTGAATTTTAAGGGAGTGACGGATGCAATAGGGTTGCCGATTTCCTTGGTAACTATTGTTATCCTCATTTTTGGTTATCAAGATGATGACATGATAATGACATGGTGATAG
>ML804282.1:103780-134242 GCA_009831015.1 Picea engelmannii | reverse complement strand
AGTACATCATCCTTCTTCTCTTGTCCATTCAATACTTTAGAACTAGGGAAAGAGTAGTATTCTGTCTCAGTTTGTTCCAGATCCAGGTGGATCTGTGGAGATTGGTCTGTGTCCGCACTCACGAATTTATCCTAGAACAACTATCTCTGGGTTTCCTTATTTTTGGTTCGAGATCTCAGTTTCCTCTGTCTTGTCCTGAGTCTCTTGTTTTCTAGGGTTCATGCGTGTTGAGCTTTTATCTTCTGCTTGCTATGTACCCGGAGGTTGTGATTTTCTGCCCTGTAAAAATTTCGGGAGGCAACTTCTCCTATGCTCTTGGAATTTATAAAAATCGACCATATCACCGGGCAGCAGAGCTTGAACTTGGCCTAAGACTTCAGAGTAGGACCTCACACCTCAGAAGATTTCATCATGAGGTGAGTCTTCGTGTTCATATCTCTTCAGCCCACAACTCGCCATGTGATTACTCACAACCTTATTAGGGTCGTGTTTCTTAAACTCAATGTCTACCAATTTCATTTCCTCCAAGGTTGTAGCCTCTGCTTTGGCATGGCCAAAATCTAATAAGGAAACTGTACCATTGTGAATGGGGAAGGGTGGCCATAACTTCTTCAATACTCCTTTGAGCTCCTTTCTTATCCCATCGAGCATAGTTTGCCTAGCGATCTTGCGACATACTAGCTTGTCTTGTAAGAATAGCGACAGAGCATATGGGGGGACAGAGTTGCCAGAAACCCTAATATATGAAAACTCTGCTTCTATATACCAATCTACCATGATGCTCAAGTTGGTCGTGATTTTATCTAAAATCCTGGGAGGCGGATGGCCGAAGATGGAGACATGCATTGGTACCATTACCCAATTGAAAATATCACAGACGAATTCTTTGGCTTTATCTTCCCAGAGTTTCGAGTGGTAGACATGAATAGGCTCTGCATTAGTTGGAGTCCATCTACAACTCATTAATGGGAAATGTGTCATGAAGCAAATAACATCCATAATGTGAGCGGACATGAAGAATGAGGATGCTTTCCCACTCACCTTTTGTGCTCGATATTCTGTAATTAGACTAGCCAGATTGTTTGACAACAATTTGGCCCAGTCGAAAGAGAATCCCTCTACAACTGTGTGAATAAGAAGTACCCATGGGAGAAAGAAGTGAGAGGTGTCCTCCTTCTCATACAGTTTGCAAACCATCATCGCTATACACATGAATTGTGGTACCAACGAGGATATTGAATAAATTCCATTAGTATCGGCTCCGAATTTCGCAAGGTGTGAAACCCAGTCTTTGATCAGATCGGATAAGATTTTCCCAAACTGCTCGCATTCCTTATTTTTGAAAGCCTCTAAGAATTATACATTGTGAGTAAGGTTTGGTGTGGGAGACAATTTATACATTGTCTGTAAATGCTCTGGTCTGAATATCCCAATTGCCACCTTCTACTCGTTGAATATTGTCCTAGTCGGGATGTCTACATGGTCTAGCACCCATCTGATCATATCATAATAGGGAAAAATCCGTGGCCTTGCCACTATCTTGTGCTTCTCTGACTGAGCGACGATTTTGTATTTGGTGGACAATTCGTCTTTCTCATTATTGTTGGAATCATCTGGACAATTTATCAACTCGGATTGCAGAATGTTGGAGACATGCATCCATGTTTTGACAGTATTGATACTTCTAGGCGAGGTATCAGAAATAGTATATGAACCTTGACTTGGACTCTCAGCGGCTTCCTTGGATGATTTTTGCAGAGCCATGATATAGAACCTTGCAATTAGATCCCCTGTCACAGAAAATGAAAACACAGACAGAGGTTATCTTGGTGAACTGGCTTTGCACAAATTAGAAAGAAACCTAAGATAATGATTGGAACCTTCTCGCTTTGAGCACTTAAGTCTGTGTGAGTCCTTACTGACAGAACATTTAAATCATTTAATAGAAAGATTTAGAAATAAAACAGGATCTTACTATCAATCACCTCACTAAATTTCTAATAAATGCCATAAATGTTTGATAATTCATGATTCGGGAGGATCGCGGCAACATTTAATTCTTGGTTCATAGGTTGTACGGGTTGAAGGTCGTTTAACGTGTTAATTTATCTAGTTCAATCTTTTAATTAAGAGCATTTAGTCCTTAATCCCGAATTCCCGAATTCCCGATAGTGCGATTTGGTTGATTAACTGTGATTTGACTTAAGCTTTTAATTAACTACTATTAATTAATGAATATCACAACTTTGGGGATCGAAGTTACAAACGTGTTGTTTTTGAGGTAACAACCGTTGATTCGCGAAATCACGAAAAATATTTACTATGGCTTAAAAGTCGTTGTTCTTGTTATTAGCTAGATTATCTTAAAACAATTTCTTGACTTGTCATGTCGAAGGTTCGAAGGGAGTTCGACATATAACTCCCGAAACGCGAGAGCACGAGGTAATAAAAGGTGATAATCCCTTCTTAGTGGTTCAATAATGGTGATTAAAACTAAACCAACTATCGCCATTTCACATGTCAGGATACGGGGGCTTTGGTAGGTATAATCGTGATATACACGAAATACCGAAATCTGACTTTTTAGGCTTAAGTGTATCGTTTCACTACTTAGAAAATAGGCGGCTCCAACCTTTGATAACTAGAGTATTAAAAAAAAATACAAGTGTTCCAACATAGGCTCCATCCAGGGATCTCGTCTCCTTGCGAGACGAGAAGAACAGTAGACCAAGTGCCTTTATTGTGTAAATGGAGTGATTAGCTTGCTTCTGCGAAACTCGTTCGAAAGAGGATACAGAGGGAGAAAGGGGGTTTCATCCTTACTTCTGAAAGCCTTCAAAACTTAATCACTTTCTTATCTCAAAGTTAGTCCATTCGATTATTTCCTCTTCCCTAAAACTGAATTCGGGTCTACTCAAGATGATCCAAACAACCTTGGGAAATTGAACAGGTTCTATTGATTTTTCTTGCATCAAGGTAAAGTAACTTCAATGTTTTTAATCAGGGAGTCCTGCACACACCTGGGATGTAGATCATGTTTCAAAGAAAACTAATTACCAGAGTACGGTACAATTCATGTGTAACATCCTTACAGATATTTTAGACATTGCTTCACTGCCAACGAGCCTATTCAGTACCCCGGTGAAGCTGTCTGATTCCCTTTATTGAATTTATTTTCACCACTTCAAGCTGTAACTTTGCATTTAAATGCTGAGATGAGGAAAATCATTTTATGAATTTCCTTTCATCATCTCTTTTCAGACTAGATGGGGGCAATCAATTTTTTGAATTTCCTTTCACCATTTTTCTTATATTTTCCTTTTTCCATGGAGTGGGGGCAATCAATTAGTAGAAAGTATACCAGGGGTAATATCTGTGTATAATTTTGCAGCTAAGGTCTGTTAACTCGCTTTGATTACTCTGGATCAGTTTTCCTTTGACCTTCTAAACATCTTAGTTGGCAGGAAAGCTTTAGGTGAGAGTTTATTTCCAGGGGCCTTCTTTTGATCAAGACTAATCGTCAAGACCTGTTGAAAAAACTAAGGGAGTTAGGATTAGCCTAAGCATATCTTAGTTCAGTGAGAGATGAGGGTTCGCAAGAACTTGGCACCTTTTTTTTTGGCGTTCGGAAAAATCATTTGTCGGCTCTCATAGCTAAAGTGCAACCTCTTTTCCCTTTGTGAAAACCATGGGAAGATATTAGGATTCAATGGGAAAGAATCAAATATTCAGGACAGAGCGACAAAGAAGGTTTTGGATTTCGTAAGCACAGGCATTATAACGCAATCCTGACTCCTGGGACTTTTTTCTTATTTAGGATGCTTCACTTCTTCTATTTTAATTTGATTATTTTTATCTTATCCAGGGGAAATTTTTAGAATCCATAGTAAAAAAAAATTAAAATTCTTTTGATAATCCATTGAGGGAAAATGTTCATTCTCATGAGACCATTATTGCACCTAGGTGACCTTCATTTGCAATCTAGATATTTAGGGAATTCATAGCTTTGCCTTACCATTTCGTTCTCATCTTAGTAAATTATCTTTTATCACCTGTGTCGGGTGAATCAGTTTCCAAATACATGAGTGTCTGTCTTCCTCTTTATGATGTTTGGGCTATAAACCGGAATCATGTAAGAAAGAAACATTAAGAGCGTCAGGATTTTAAAATTTATGGAATTCAATGTGTTGAAAATTTCGTATGACTAACCTGTTTTATTTGTGATGAAAAAAAAAAAAAAACTTACCCAAAATCTATAAAAACAAAAACACAAACCAGTATATACTGTGGAATTTTGGAAATAATTTATTGCTTATAATGCTTCAGATAGCGCCCGTTGATAGGGGTGTTAAGGATTTTATCGTCCAAATTTTCTAACAGAAATGAGTTCTTCCCTTCAGAAGCTGTGACTTTGAATGGGCCATACCAGATATGGTCAAATTTTCCATGTTTTGCCAAGTCTTCCCTTCTATCATACCATTTCAAAATAAAATAACCAGGGATGAATTTCCTGTCTTTAGCCTTATGATCAAACAATTCTTTCATATTGTCTTGATACTTCTGAAGTATTTCGTCTACCTCCATTCTGTTCTGCTGAACTTCGATCAACTGATTTATTCTTCTTTTTCATCCTGCCAAAGTTTCATCACGGGTAGGGCCAGATTTATGGGTAGCACTACGTCGGTCCCGTATACCATTTGAAAAGGAGAAGTTCCAATCGATTTCTTGGTGCCTATCCGATTCGCCCACAAGGCGTACTTCAAATGCACATGCCAAGATTTTTTGTTTTCGTTCAACACTTTCTTAATTATGGTAATTAAGCTTTTATTCGATGATTCAATGAGCCCATTGCCTTGGGGGTAGTATGTTGTAGAATGGCCCAGTATAATATTGTATTTTTGGAAAAATCTGACCATCACCATAGATTTGAATGCCTGGGTGTTATCTGTAACTATTTTCTGGGGACAACCAAACCTAGATAATATGTTTTCTTCCAGGAAACCTATGACCACTAAATCTATTGCTTTTCTGGTCAGAATAGCTTCCACCCATTTGGTGAAATAATCGGTAGCGGTCAGGATCCATCTATGTTGAGAGATGGAATGTGGGTTAATTTCGCCTATAAAATCCAGCCCCCATTGTTGAAATGGGGCTTCCATTTTAACAGGAACCAAAGGTAATGCTGGGAGTTTCTGCTTGCCTGCGAAGAATTGGCAAGATTTATAGGCTCTGACTTTGGTATTGACATCTGAAAATAGTTTAGGCCATTAATATTATGCCCTCAGGATTTTATAAGATGTTTCTCTCCATGCGTGATGTCCTCCGCATACTCCTTCGTGAAAATCGTTTATGACCTTTTTTGTTTCTGATTCTACCAAACAAACCAGTAGGAAGCCTAGAGGGTCTTTCCAAAACAATTGTCTATCGGAAACAAAATATTTTACCACATGTAATTTCAGTTTCCTGGCCTTAGATGGAGACAACCCACTTGGGAAGTTCAGGGTGAGAAGGTAAGATACTATGTCTTTATACCAACCCAATGAGGAAAAATTCTCTTCGATTATGGTTGGAGATATTTGGTCATTGAATTCATCTATGTCCACACATCCTTCCTATTCTTGCAGGTTATTTATTCTAAGTGCTCTGAAATTTGATTCAGCTAAGAGATTAGCCAAACCCTGTCCTTTTACGAGCTTCGTTAGTTTTACCTCTAGATAAAATTCTTGAATTTTAGTGAGCCACCAACCCCTCTTCCTGTCACTGTCGGGCTGGACCAATATATCTTTTACAGAATTGGTGGGCACATATGCAATTACCTTGGAGTGTAACACGTAGGTTATGAAATCCTTCAATGCCTTTACCATAGCGTATGCTTTCTTTTCCATTATATCATATCTCAATTCTGCATCTCTAAGGCTCTTACTGAAGAATGATATTGGTTTCTCAAAACCCTCTTCGTTCTTCTGGAGTAGTATTGTCGCAATCGTGTGTTCGGAGGCAAACGAGAAAATGAGAAACTCTTTTAGATAATTAGGGTTGGCCAGCACGGGTGCTTCGCCTATAACTTTCTTGATACATGAAAACAACTCTTTGGATTCTGCCGTCCATTTGACTTCGTTGTTCTTCTTCATCATATCTGTGATCAATTTTACGATTTCAACAAAATTCGGGATAAATCTCCTCAAAAAATTTATTTTTCCTAAAAATGATTAAATTTCCTTTACATTTCTAGGAATATTTATGGTGTCTATAGATTCGACCCTTTTAGGATCAATTTTAATTCCATCTTGAGACACAATATGGCCCAGGAGTTTACTTTCTTGCATCGCAAAGTGATATTTCTTGGGGTTTAAGGACAAACCAAATTTTCAGCATTTCTCGAACGTTTGCTTGAGATGTATCAGATGATCTTAATCAGATTTAGAAAAAACAGTCATATCATCAAGGTAAATGACCACAAATTTATCTCTCTCACCGATGAAAATGATATCCATAACACGTTGGAAGGTAGCAACTACATTCATTAAACTAAAAAGAATTTTGTCATACTTAAATGTGCCCCAAGGGGTAGTGAAGGTTTTTTTCTCTTTATCGTGATTGCTAACAACGATCTGATTATAACTGGAAAACCCATCGATCATTGACATTCTATTTTCCCCAACCACCTTCTCCAAAATGTGATCCATTTTGGGAAGCGGATAATTGTCTTTGAGGGAGGATTTATTTAGATTTATAAAATCTACACATTGTCTGATCTCTCCACTCTTCTTCCTAACTGGGACCATGGTAGCTACCCAGTCAGAGTATCTCAGTGGCACAATTAATTTTGCGTCCAAAATCTTTTTAAGTTCCTTTTCGACCACAGGCAATAAAATGGGATTGATTTGCCTGAGTTTTTTTTTGAAAGGTTTAACACTGGGCTTCAAAGGTATTTTGTGTTCGATCATAGTGGTGTCATAAGTCCTCAACTCATCGTAAGACCAAGCGAACATGTCTTTATACTGCTGGAGTAAATCTGCATACTTACCTTTCATCTCAGGGGGGAGATATTTTGATATCTTTACTATTCTAGGCTCCTCTTTGGTCCTTATATCACATTCTTCAACTTCTTCTAGTTGAGGTTGTAAAGTAGATTTTAGGGGCATGCCATATTGGTCAAATAATCTTTCTAGAGGGATTAGTCCTTTCGGAATCTGATTGTTTTTTAATACTAACATGTGATGATTCACGATATTTTCTTGGAACTCTTGAGGATCCTCCCCTTATTGCATAATCCAAGTATGGTCATTTTGGTTTTCTTGGTCAATGTGAGTTTCAGCGAAGTCGTCCACCATTTCAAGGAATTTTCTGATCCGTTTGTCATCTTTGAAGACCTGCCAGTGTTGTATATTATTCGGTATGGAGGGTATGTGCCTCACCTCTATATGATACTTTAGTTTGAAAGTTGTAGGAGGTGCGAAAGTTGAAGCTGCTTTGGATAATGAATCGACTTTTAGGTTTTCGGCATGTGGAATGTAATGAACATTTACCGATGAGAAAAAAAATTCCATTAGATCCTAGGCGCAATTTCTGTAAGATATTAATCTCGGGTGTTTGTCCTGGTATTACCAATTTATCTACTTCACAATCAACTCTGCATCTCCATAGACTTCCAAGTTCTTTATGTTCATCTTCCTGGCAGCTTCTAGTCCCAAGACTAGGGCTTCATACTCACATACATTATTTGTGTAGTCTATGTCCCACTGTAGTCTGTAAGAAAAGGGGATAACAAATTCATTTTCAGGTGCTACAAAAAGCACTCCCGCGCCTGCTCCTTCACATGACGAAGCGCCATCAATTTTTTTTTTCCAAATCCAAGTGTTATACACATTTTCATCTATCTTTATTTATTTATTTTCCTCTATAAAATTTTCTTCTATACAATTATTTACACCATCATCAAAAGATTAAATACAATTTCCTAGGTCTTGATCGACGACATAAACAAGATAATTATTAGGATTATGTGGATCACTTACTATATATGCTAACCGTGTTTCTCTGTACAACCGAGTGAACTGTCCACCACAAACATGAATCATGGCGTAGGTCATGTCTAGTTGAAGAGATCCCCCAAGCTTGGCTCCCCAAGACCTAGATAAGAGAAAACCATACTTCAGAGGTCTATCAGCGATAACTACATCCATTAGAACATTTTTTACCATAACTTGTGCAAGATTTACCACTAGATCTTTAATCATGCCCATACACTTAACTCCTTGAATCGAAAGAATACAAGTCTCTGTATGGCCTGGTTATTTCGAGGCCTAGTCTGTCCATAATAGACTTGGGCATCACGTTATGCGAGGTTCCGGAATCCAGTATGAAATTGTGTAGTAGATGATCGTGCACATTTAGTGTAATGTAGAAAGGAGTGATGGTATCCCTGACACCTTCAAAATGTGGACCGAAAGTTATATTAGGCTTGTCATCTTCCAAATTTATCATGTCAGACTGACTCTCTAAATCTGAAAAAATTGATCATCTTGGTTATTTGTTTTCGGTATACAGGATTCTTTGCCAATTCGACCAGGGGTATTGGTATCTTCATCTTATTTATCTCATTTTCTAGGCTGAAACCTCCCACAAGTTTATCTGTTTCTTTGGTTGAAGCTTCGGTCTCCTTCCTTTCTAACATATTTGTTTGCATTTCTTTATTTTCAGTTAGTTTTGTTTCTAGAGTCTGCATTCCGTCTATCTTAGCTTTCCCAGCTTGGATATTAGCCTCCTTTATTTTGGTATTCTGTGAGTCCACTCCCTTTATTTTGGCATTCTGCGTCTCAGTGTCTTTCGAAGCGGGCTCATATGTTTCGCCTCTTGGAATAACTTTCTTTGGTTGAGTAGTTGACACCGATTTATACTTGTTTCGCCTCAGATTGTACTTGTGTTGGAGCTCGGCCATTATAGTATCAACCATCCCTTGATAGGTAGAATCACCTGCATTATTTATGTTGTTATCTTTATTTGACGGTTGTTCTGTGTTCAGAGACCTCTCATAATCTTCCTTGGTTAGATGAGGTTATACACAATCATCTCCCAAATTGTTAATGTCTTCTGCTAGATCCTCAAACTCTTGCAAGTCATTTCCTCCTATAAAATTTTCATTTTTTAAAGGAGTTTGAATTTTTTGGTCTTCATTTTTAATCTGTCTTTGTTGAATTTGAGGATTGGGGTTTCTTCTGAAATCTCTCTTAACGAATTGATTTGATTTCGATTGATCTAGCTCCATCCTTGAAATTTTGTTTGATAGCTCTTTTATTATCCTAGCCATATCATCCATTTTATCATCTGAGGACCTCCCTGATCCTAAAGGTCCCGCTTGTTCTTTAAAACATTTGGTCTCTCTGTTTCCCATTTCTATTTTTGTTTTTAGTTTACCAAAATCCATCATGTTTGACTCAATCTCCACGACATCATATTGCATTCGGGTTAGGTCGTATCCTCTCCTTTCTCTCAGTAAATGTGAGAAATCAGGTTCGAAGGCTCTTGCAAAGGTTACCTTGGCTGTAGGTTGGGATGGTTTAACTTCGACTAGGATATTATTATATAATTTGTTAAATCTTTGAATGAATTCCATAACGATTTCTGAAGTTTTTTTCTTCAAAGATCCAAACTCAGTGAGATAGTATAAATGGTCCTTCCTTTCGCCCCATTGTCTAAGAAAGGAACCTTCTAGAACATCATATGATAATATTGAACCTACAGGTAGACTTTGAAACCAGGTTCTCACCTGACCTTCGAAAGTTTGGACAAACAACCGTGAATACACATCTTCATGTTCGAGACCTAGGATATCCACGAATTGACCAAAGAAGTTTATATGTTCGATCGTGGTTAGGTATCCTTACCCTGTAAACTTAGGTAGGTTTTTCATGTAGTTTTCAGGCAGGTCACGAAGGGTTACTGGGAGGACCAGAGGAGCGTATTTGGTAGATACTTTAGCGAAAATCCTGGGGGGTGTGGGTGGCCCTTGGGCCCCCACTCCTCCTCCTGCAGCAACCGCCATAGATACTCTAGGAGAGGAAACCAGTGCATTGTACATAGGCTTTTGGAAGATGTATAGTGAATCTTTAGCTTCTTTGGGACACGAGAAAGCTGAAAAAAGGTGGAAACGAGATACGGGGGCTTGGTTCCTCTGATTTGCAAGAGATGTAAACGAGGGAACCCGCAGGTGTGGAATCCGAGTATATGGTATACTCTTCGAGACTTAGTGAGGTTGGGAAATATAACTGAAGAGTTGGAGGGATATCAATTGTCATGAGTTTTACCGAAGGATTTTCACCTTCGTTTATGCAGGGGGTAGTCGTATGAGTTTCAGATTTAATTTTCAGGAAAGCTAAATTTGGGTTTAGGGTTTCGACCTCGACTGTCTTCGTTTCTTCGGAAAGGGTTTTAATGAGATCTTATTGCGAAGTCACCACTTTGAGTGGAATCTTGGCCTTAGGTTGTGTGTGTCTAAGTTGGTAGACCACAGTAGTTGGCTTAAGGGAACCTCTCGTTTTTAGTATTTTTTCGGGATCATAAATAGGTGTGGTTTGTTTACCATCTGTATTTTGTTTGGTGTTCCTTCGACCGGATGCCAGCTTACTTAAACATGGAGTCGCAAAGTGAATAATGGGAACTTAGCCTTTAAAAGGTGTTCACTCTTTGTTCACTATCAAAAGTAGAAACTTGCAAATGTCGTTCTCCCGGGGAAAATGATTTTGTATCTCTTCTCCCCTACAACGACGCCAAAATGATGTTGTTCCAGAGTATGTACTTAAGGCTATAAAGTATTGAGTCTAGGCATCCAAAAAGAGGGTGAAAGATATAAAGGAAGAAAACAATTGGGAAGAGAAGCTAAGGCTGATTTCTGAGTTGTCTGGGTCTAGCTTCCAATTGTTCCTGAATGTTTATGTCCTATTCATGGCTACCCATGAACGTTCGAGTTTGGCCCGGGTAGTAGAGGTTTTTAGAATGGTATCAAAAAGGTTTAAAGCGAGGCTGGTTTGATCTGAGAGACTGGGTTCTGTGTTGGGATGCCTTGCCATAGGTATAGTCATAAAGGAACAGAGTTTTTTTATAAAGTGTTGGTTGTTGTTTCACCTTTAGATTATACGAGAAAGAATCCCAAAATCGAATTAATAGTATAATGAAATCAAAGGTCATTTTTCGTAACTGAGTTAAATTTTAAAAAAAATGCATGAAGAGAGCGAAAACATAGAGCTTTTGAACAATGTGAGGCATCAATCAGGGAAGAATCTCACCTTGTGACAGAAGAAGAAAATAAGCAAGAAAAACTTTAATGAAGCATATGATATAGAAATCTAAACAATTCACAGTCTTGTACCTGCTGATAGCCGATACAAAGGAAAAGATGTAAACGATTACATGACTGAAATGAATGATCACCACAGTAGAGGTTGTACTAAATTGCAGCTAATCATTCATTAAAGACACATATGAGAAATGATGCGAAATGTGAAATAACAGAAGAAACACATAACCCAGTCTTGACGGAAAAAAGAGTCTTCGATTTGCCTTGTATTAATTATGGAGAAAGAAATATTCTCTGGTACAATCAACCAAAAGGAAAAAGGCCCTTTGTTCTATCTTTCAAAATTATACTTATATAATATTAAAACGCTTTGAATTCTAATCGTTCTAAAAATTTATGTTACAAATGGAAAATGAAGCGTTTCACTTCCTTGTCTCTTGCCTTCCTCCACGTGGGCAGGGCGTTTTCTTTTCTTGTTCTCTGGCTCCAAAAATAGGATGGAATAGGAATCTGTTACTACTTGCCTCTAGAAGTCTTCCCTTTCCCCTGCTCGATATAATTAACACACTTTTCTATCAATTGGGCTATCAGCTTGGAAGGTTTGGCTTGACTGTTCACCTCGAAAGTGTAGCAATTATTTGCCAGCTGTGGCAATCTTTTTCCTACTTGTCGGTCTTTTGTGATGATACACCACAATTGAAAGCTTGGTTTTATCAGCCATTTATCCACTTGGGAAATATCGACCTGACTTACCTGGGATAACTCAACTTGTCCTTTTTTCACATTTTCCTTGATATCGACTAGATGCTTGGCTATGCCAATTTTGCCCAGTGTTCTAGCACTACCTTCCTTATCGAGATCTAACAAATTTTTATTTATCAAGCCAAACGTTTCTTCATAGGCATCTCTCATCTTTTTATCTCCTTTTCTGGTCTCGGATATATTATGTTCCCATGCCTTCAATAAGATGTTACCTTTGGTTTGCTCCGGGATAGACAACCTGGAACTGATGGCCACCTATTCTTTCGTTGTTACTATAAAAGCCTCTTGGAAAGCAACCCGAACTGCCCCACCTTCTCTTTCTCTCAGGGAGATATCCTTTAACGCTTTTTCTATCGTATGAAAATGATTCTGTATGGTTTCTACTTTGGCAAGTAGATCTCGTTAAGTTACTTCTACCTTCTTTCATATTTCTGTGGCTTGGGATTGGAATATCGTTATGTCTATGACTTGGTTTTCAACAGAAATTAATTTAGATTGCAACAGTTTTATTTGCTCCTTCTGTTGACTTACATGTGTTTGGCTTATTTGTGTTAACTGATGCATTTGCTCAAGATCGGATTTAAGTCTCTCGATTTCTTGTTGATCAGTTACTCTGGCTTTCTCGCAACCTTTATTTGCCTCGTCCCTAGCATTCGCCTCTGTCATTGCTACCCGAGCCTCCAATTTTTTGATCAAGAGTTTCTTTTGTGTCAATTATGCCTTCAAAGTTCCAACTGAATATTAGATAGTTGTTGCATAAGCCCCCAATGTTCCTGCTACCTCATCGATGAATTCTTCCTCTTCCAAGGCTTCTCCATCTTCTAGGATTTTGTATTTTTTAGCTACTACGCCCGCTCTTTGGTATGTTTCTCGATTCACCACGGCCTTCCTTTTATTAATGAATAAGAATTCACTAGGAGGCAACTCCTCTACAGAGATAGGTTTCAGGTCCTCCTTGAATATCCACTCTATATTGGGGTTCCCCTTTTTGAATTGTAAGGGAGTGACGGATGCAATGGGGTTGCCAATTTCCTTGGTAACTATCTCTGGGTTTCCTTCTTCTTGGTTCGAGATCTCAGTTTCCTGAGTCTTATCCCGAGTCTCTTGTTTTCTAGGGTTTGCACCCATTGAACTTTTATCTTTTTCTCGTTGTGTACCTGGAGGTTGTGAGTTTCTTCCCTGTAAAAATTTGGGGATGCAACTTCTCTTGTGCTCTTGGAATTTATAAAAATCGACCATATCACCGGGTAGCAGAGCTTGAACCCATCTTGAACCCAGCTTAAGACTTCAGAGTAGGACCTCGCACCTTAGAAGATTTCATCGTGAGGTGAGTCTTCGTGTTCATATCTCTTCAGCCCACAACTCGCCATGTGATTACTCACAACCTTATTAGGGTCGTGATTCTTAAACTCAATGTCTACTAATTTCATTTCCTCCAAGGTCGTAGCCTCCACTTTGGCATGGCCGAAATCTAATAAAGAAAATGTACCAATGTGAATGGGTAAGGGTGTCCATACCTTCTTCGATACTCCTTTGAGCTCCTTTCTTATCCCACCGAGCACAGTTTGCCTGGTGATCTCGTGACATACTAGTTTGTCCGGTAAGAATAGTGGCAGAGCATATGGGGGGACATATGTGCCAAAAACCCTAATATATGAAAACTCCACTTCTATATACCAATTTTCCACATTTCTCAGGTTGGCTGTGATGTTATCTGAAATCCTAGGAGGTAGCTGGACGAAGATGGAGACATGCATTTTTACAATTTCCCAATCAAAAATATCGTAGATGAATTATTTGGCTTTATCTTCCCAGAGTTTCGAGTGGTAGCCATGAATAAGCTCTGCATTAGTTGGAGTCCAACTCCAGATCATTAATGGGAAAGGTTTCATGAAGCAAATAAAATCCATAATGTATGTGGACATGAAGAATGAGGATGCTTTTCCGCTCACCTTTTGTGCTCGATATTCTATAATTCGACTAGCCAGACTATCTTACAACAATTTGACCCAGTCGAAAGAGAATCCCTCTGCTACTGTGTGAATAAGCGGTACCCATGGGAGAAAGAAGTGAGAGGTGTCCTCCTTCCCATACAGTATGCAAACCATCATTTCTATATACATGAATTATGGTACCAACGATGATATTGAATAAATTCCATTAGTATCGGCTCTAAATGTCGCAGGGTGCGAAACCTAATCTTTGATCAGATCAGATAAGATTTTCCCAAACTGATTTCATTCCTTCTTTTTGAAACCCTCTAAGAATTCGTCATTGTGAGTAAGGTTTGGTGTGGGAGACAATTTATACATTGACTGTAAATGCTCTGGTCTGAATTTCCCAATTGCCACCTTCTGCTCGTTGAATATTGTCCTAGTCGGGATGTCTACATGGTCCAACGCCCATATGATCATATCATAATAGAGAAAAATCCGTGGCCTTGCCGCTATCATGTGCATCTCCGACTGAGCAATGATTTTTTATTTGGTGGAAAATTCATCTTTCTCGTTATCGCTGGAATCATCTAGACAATTTATCAGCTCAGATTGCAGAATGTTGGAGACATACGTCCATGTTTTGACAATATTGATTCTTCTAGGTGAGGTATCAGAAATAATATCTGAACCTTGACCTAGACTCTCGGTGGTTGCGTTGGACGCTTTTCACAGAGCCATGATATAGAACCTTGCAATTAGATCCCTTGTCACAGAAAATGAAAACACAGACAAAGGTTATCTTGGTGAACTTGCTCTGTGAAAATTAGAAAGAAACCTAAGATAATGACCGAAACCTTCTCACTTTGAGCACTTAAGTCTATGTGAGTCCTTGCTTACATAATGTTTAAATCATTTAATAGAAAGATTTAAAAATAAAACAAGATCTTACTATCAATCACCTCACTAAATTTCTAATAAATGCCATAAATTTTTGATAATTCACGATTCGGGAGGATCGTGGCAACGTTTAATTCTTGGTCCGTAGGCTGTATGGGTTGAAGGTAATTTAAGGTGTTAATTTTTCCAGTTCAACCTTTTAATTAAGTGTGTTTAGTCCTTAATCCCCTTTTCAGCGTTCCCAGTATCAGATGATTTTACTCCTAGTCTTTGAACCACGAACCCTAAATTCATGATAGTGCGATTTGGTTGATTAACTGTGATTTGACTTAAGCTTTTAATTAACCACGATTAATTAATGAATATTGCAACTTTGGGGATCAGAGTTACAAACGTTTTATTTTTGAGGTAACAACCGCCGAGTCGCGAAATCATGAAAAATATTAACTATGGCTTAAAAGTCATTGTTCTTGTTATTAACCAGATTTTCTTAAAACAATTTTGTGACTTCACATGTTGGAGGTTTGAAGGGTGTTTGACGTATAACTCCCGAATCGCGAGAGCGCGAGGTAATAAAAGGTGATAATCCCTTCTTAGTGGTTCAATAATGGTGATTAAAACTAAACCAACTATCGCCATTTCACGTGTCGGGATACTAGGGCTTTGGTAGGTATAATCATGATATACACGAAATCCCAAAATCCAACTTTTTAGGCTTAAGTGTATCGTTTCACTACTTATAAAATAGGAAGCTCCAACCTTTGATAACTAGAGTATTCAAAAAAAATACAAGTGTTCCAACAGGAGACAACACCACATAATGGACCTGTGGTAGGGGTGATATCGATTGCATATAAGACCCATTTAGGGAGGTCATTGGGTTGATGGTCAAGTCAGGGCCAACAAACGAAATTTGATCAAGAGTCACCATTCTTCCATCGTGCGGGAAAGATATCACATGGAAAAAAGTGGACGCAATAGCTTTCATGGCATAGACATAATCTCGCCCGAGGAGTAAATCGAAATCCAAGGGGTCTTGGACTACCATAACATCGATAAGGACAGTTTTCCATCCCAAAGTTATGGGAAACTGAGGGAGGATCCCTAAAGGGTGATTGGTTCCTCTATTAAAAGCGAATAGAGTCTGGGTAATTGACACAAGTTGAGGATAACCCAAATATTTCCAAGCAATAGAGGAAAAATACTGACGGACGAACCTTCGTCTATCATTGTCTGAGGAATGACCTGACCACAAACCTATACTGTAATCTTGAAAGTTATGTGAGAGGGAAGACGAGGTACAGTTAGCAAACCCCAATAAAAAAGGATGGCCTCATTACCTCGAGGAGTTTTCACAAGAGAATGAGGAATTCTCCCCGACACGGTAGATTCTATACCAACGAGAAAAACATGGGCAGTATCAGGTTTACACTCTAGAGGGAGAGTAGGATCGACCGATGTTGGAACCAGATCAACCACTTTGACACTCTTCATAGGAAGAGTGGGATTGACTGATGATGTAACCGGAGTAACCACTTTGGCACTCTTCATATCAAGGGTGGGATTGACCGAGGAAGGGACTGAATCAGTCACTTTGGCACTCCTCAAGGGAGGAGTGGGATCGACCGATGGTAGAATCAGAGGAACCACTTTGGCACTCCTCAATGGAGGAGTGGGATCAACTGATGGAAGAATCAGAGCAATCGCTTTGGCACTCAATGGTGGAGTGGGATCGACCGATGGTGGAACTAAACCGACCACTTTGTTAACCGGTTCAACTAAGAATGTGACCAGATTGACGACATGATCAATCGGATTGACCGATGAAGGGACCGGAGAAACCAATTTGGCACTCATCAGAGGAGGAGTGGGATTTACCACGTTGTCACTCTTCAGATGAAGGATGGGACTGAATAATGACGAGACTGGATCAGTCACTTGGATTTCACTTTTCAGATGAAAAGTGGGGGTGATCGATGATGAAACTGGATCAACTACTTTGGATAGTGGTTCAACCGAGGATGAAACTAGATTGACCACCTGATCAACCAGATTGATCGGAGATGGAACCGGATTGACCATTCCATCAACTAACGATGGGTTGGGGGAAATCTTACGATAACCAGTTGGAAGTTGAATCTTTTTCAAAAGAGAAGAAGCCTCATCCATACGAAGACAAAGGTGAGAATAATGATCACCTTCGTATAACATACACGGACATTTGATAGTTGTCTTCTTCTTACCAACATTAACGTCACTAGTTGATGGGGCATCACCAGCATGACCAACAAGGGTCGATGACGTGGAAGACCACATTTCTAAGACCTTGGGAATACCAGGGCAATCCCTTAGAAAGTGGTCACCCTTACAAAGACTACAAGGGAATTTGGGTTTCAGATTCTTCGTTCTAATCTTATCGAATTCATCAAAACTCCCAGTACTGTTAATAGTAGCTGGTTGCTTGGATCCAACATCTGATGTAGTTGGAGGCTTGGTCCCTTTCTAGTTCTTATTCTTTACTTTATGTTTCTTCTTCTTGTTATCAATCTGGCTACTCGCTTGAGAGATTTCACTAGGAAAAGAAGGAGAAATGGAAGGAGAACTGATGGGCGAAGAAGGAGAAAGGTCGACATGAGGCTGATGTGTGGGTGGTGAGCTTACATCTGAAGCACCTGCATTTGAGATCACCGGAGTGGAAAACAACCATACTGGTAACCCAATTGTGAGACCTGGAAGGCTCAAAGTAGCGATGTAAGGAGGACCAACATTTACGTAAGAAGGAAAAACAAAGGGTTCCCCTGGAAAAGGGGTTCTTTCATTGGTCATTTCGGGAAATGATGCCATAAAAATAAAAATCCAACCTAGATTTTGCTAGGGAGAACAAACAGCACATGCTAAAAATCTAGTAAGCAAGCAAGTAAACAAAACATTCTCACAATGAGCACACTAGTTGGTGATGAAATCCAACGTCATGGGAACAAAGTAAGAAGGGGCCGAGATAGACCGGGTGGAAAAGTTATGTTGACGACTTGCTTAACAAACTTACACCCTGGTGCAATCTCCCACACATAATCGTGGGTATACCCTCCAAGAAGCCCGAGTGAGTTTGGCCAACGTTGATTCCAGGTACCGTGAAGAATTTCCCCTCCACATTCACCTTGTGTAAAGACCCTAAAGAGATAGGCCACTAAGGTTACCAACTACAACAGTGATGCTTGGGGAAATAGTTGATAGTTCGATCCACGCGCAAGGGCAGGGTATCTATCCCGAAATAAACTTGAGAGGCTTCCACTCATCATTGTTTGTATACCTTCAAGAGACCCCCATAATACATGCAATCTCTACACCAAGACCAACAAAGTAGGGTGAGTAACTCTACCAGTCTTAATGTGAGCTCGTGATTGACCCTTGTGTGAAAAGGGATTCCCAGGACAAAATGTAGCAATTGGATTTCACCACTCCCTAACACAATATTCTATGTTTTTTTGCATCTTTGGAAAGTTATCTTTCACACCTATTCCAAATCCCTACAACTAATCTAATGTAGGTTTTCTACCAGAAAAAGTAAAAATATCTAATCAATTTTAGTTTAGGGCTTGATTTTTTAAGGCTATTGTTACTCAAAAGGAAAATGGCATGGACAATATGGTGTTTTGACCGACTTGAAAGTTATGCAAAGAGATGAATATGAAATATTTTCATTTTGATGAAATCTATGCTACGAGAAGGAGAAAACATTCATCGTTTCAGATGCACAATGTCCCAAAATGTCAAAAAACATGCAATTTCACTACTTCAAATGCAGCCTAGTTTCACGACCCAAAAGAAAGAATGTAGTCAAAACAATGAGAATTGAAAAAAAAAAAAAGTAGAAGCTTGTTTTAACAATAAATCAATCAAGTATTTGACCACCAACAAGCATTCAAAGAGTACAATAAAATGCAGAGAAGAATCCAAGAAATGAGAGGGAGAAAGAGAAAATACCCAAATTGTCCCGACAAAACAAGCAGCTAGAAAGGCAATTTCACATTTCTGAAAGAGGTTTCAAGATCCAAAAAATACAAGAGGGGTGATAAGCATCAAATACCAACCTAAATAACTTCACAAACCAACCACAAACTCTGGGTAAAGAGTACTACAAAATAGGCTGCAAAAGACTGAGCAAAAGAAGGCAATTTCACTCAAAAAAGACACTAGCGCTCCCCTAGAAGAGTGCACAGAGTGTTGAAACACCCACTAAGACACTGTAAGGGAGCTTTGGAGCTCTGGTATTGCCTACAGGGGGGCGTTGGTGCTCCCAAAAACTCATAAAAATAGCCAAAAACCATGCAAAAACTCACCCAAAATGCTTGAAAATTGGGGAATTGGCTAGCAAAGGTGGGAGAAGGTTAATGGATGATGAACAACCAGGAATTTCTTGGGAAAAATACCTCAAATATCAAAATGAAAATTACAAAAGACCTTTGAAGCCAGAGATTTTGGGTTCGATCCCCAATGGATTCGCCAATTTCTATTACAGAGAAATCCTCTTGCAGGCAAGTGGATTCTCTCTTGGATATTAGATCCCTATGAACAAGATAGAAAAGTGCTATTGTGGAAACTGACTTTCCTTTTCATGAAGCTAAACTATCCAAAGAAGAAGAAGGAAGAAGAGTAAATACCTTTTTACCGATGTTTTCCCTTGCTTGATCCAGGATGATCTTGATCTCCAAGTTCTTTAGAAGGTCCTGAAATACAATGAGCAACAACAACGAGACATACTTCCTACTCTACCATGATTAGCTTCATAATGGATCTATGAAAGAAACAAGTTCATGAAACGTACACAAACTTTAAAGGAAACAGGTCAAGCATAGATTTATATTAATGAAAACAAAGTGAGATGCTTACAACCATGGATGTAGGTGCAACAGCTTCACCAAGCTCTATTTTTCCAGACCCTTACTCAAATAATCCACATAGAATGTTGATTCTTCAATGATATCTCCCTTATGAGATCATAAGTTTGATGTTTCACAATGTCCCCATATCTTGTCAATACCACTCATGAGATCATAAGTTTGGTATCTCCAATCTCTATCATGTACCTTTCACCATGGGAAGGCCTCCTTATATAGGCTTGGAGAGATCCAACCACTTGAGAGATCTTTGGGATAAGTTGAGGATTCCTCTCCTTCAATTGTGGATCTTCCCTGAGATCATGCCTTGACCTCAGATTCGAATCCAACCAACTTTAGAGATTGAGGGGATTCTTCCCTGATTTATCTCAACAAACCAAAATTCACTTAGAAAGGGTAGCGCTCCCCCAAAAGGGTGCACAAAGCGTTTCAACACTCCCCCAAAGAAGTCTAGGGAGCGCCAATGCTCCCTGACAGTGGGTAGGGGAGTGTTGCTATCCAAAAATCATTTTTGAGTGGTTTTCTTCATGGAAAATGCTTTGTACTCTTCATCAAATGATTTCTCTTCCTAAAACCAGTCTTTGAGGGTGTCTTAAGTGTCCCTGTGATGTTGTTAGAGGCATGACATAGGCAATATGGCAGTACGATGTTTGTGACACTTGCAACACTTGTGGTCAATATGCAACACTTGCAGACAATATGCAACACTTACAACACTTGTAATGACGACACTTGCGACACTATTGAAGTGAGTAATTTTGATGTGTAATAGTAGTATTGTTCTTTAATGGCATCTCTGAAGGAATCCCATGTGGGAGAAACCGCAAATATTGCATATTCCTCTATGGCCCTTTTCTCATAGTAAGTATCCCACTAGTCCTTAACATGGGGGATGGTCTTGAGGAGTGCAAAAGTAATCTTTTCCCTGTTAGAAAAATTGTGGACCGAAAAATACCCTTCAAGTAGATTCATCCATTTATCTACACCATCTGCATCTATCAGTCCTTCAAACAATGGAATATCAAAATTTACTTGTACCTTGAAGGGGTTGCATGGCCTATTCATGAAGATGTGTCTCCTGTGGGAAGTCGCCGAAGGATCTATGCAAATTTGTCCATCATTTCATTCCTTTTTCGTGCAAGGGCTTCCCCGAGCAACATTTTAAAAGGATCTCCTGCTACATCATATTTATTCTCATTCCCCATGGGTTGTTGTTAGGCTCGGTGTGGCCGATCTTATAAAGTCTTGACTGGTTTGAGTCCCAACTTCTTGTACCCAGATCTTGTCGGGGGCATACATGAAGAAAAATAAATGAAGAGCAGACTGCTTTGATACCATTGATCCAAATTTATAAGCAGAACGAAAGGAATAACATATTGAATAAAATAACACAGAGATACAGAGAACAAAAACAAATATCCAGTGAACAATAACTTCTATTGAATAAATAAAATAGGATGAAATCGTAAAACTGTAGAACTGAAATCAACTTGCTCGAATGGTGGTAGTTATCTTTGAGAAGAGATGTGGCTACTATGCACATCCGTCTTAGCAGAATCATTACAATGATACTCAAGAGGCCTTTTTAACATTACTCATGAATGAAAAAACCCTAGACATCTAAAAACCTAACCCTAGGAGATGAAACACCAAAATTTATGTGGGCCCCAATTGATAAGTTGGTACCTCAACTTCTCGGGGTATTAACGTTTTCATATGAGCTCCATTTTAGGCGTGTGATAGCCCGAGGTCTTAACTTTGTCTATAGTTTGACTATGGAAAGCCACAAAAACATTGTTTAGGGCCCCAAAACGGCCCTGGAAGTATAGAAAGATGTACTGACATGAAAACATCCAAAATAAGTCAGTTGGATTAGGTGGAAAACTACCAATCTCTACCTGGAAGTTGTGTAGGGATTTAGACATCCCTGGAACTGTAGAACCCACCATTACAAATAATTACAGAAGAACGTGTTGAACTAAAACTGTCAAGAGGAGCTAGTTGAAATAGGTGGGTGGCCACCAATATCCACCTGGATCAACAGACCATATTTTATTTTCCTTTTCACTGAATATTGTGTTCTACTTTGATGAATGTTGTGATGCAAGTGTTGTCTTATTTTACTACATACTCTTTTGGTTTATAATCTTGTAACATATTGTAAATATTTATTTTCTACAAGATACTTGGTCCTTTCTCAAGAATTCTTTGCATGTGAATATTTATTTCAAGAATAAGCATAGTCCTTTCTTAGGCATTTTATTTATTCTTGTATGTTACTTGAAATAGAGTACCACCTCTTTAAAAATGTATTGGGTTTATATCCTTGTGAGGTTGACTCAAATATCGTAAAACATTCTTTAAGATCAATAACTTCGTCAAAATCTTGCAAAATTTCTATCTTTAGTGAGCTCTAATTTAACTATACTAACCTTTAAATTCGTCACAAAATAATTGTTTATTCCTTCCAGTGACCGATGGTCCAGTGTCCCGATAGTTTGGTGATCAGTGGTTTGGTGGTCCCAGTGGCCGGTTACAAAGTAGAAAGTTTCAAGAATGTATTCTCTAGTGTCCCAGTGGTCCCGATGGTCTGGTTGACTGGTGACCCATTTATCCCAGTGGTCAAATTTCTTGGTCTCTTGGTGACCCAGTGGTCTGATCACCCGGTGTCACGATTACCCAATCTCTGATTATCCTAAATTTTCATTGGCCTGGTTCCTATTGACATAATGAATCTGATCACAAAGGCACTATTTCAACGACAACACAATGAAACTTGGCTCATAGGTGACAAGTTCTATCAATAGACATGTGGCACAATTCGAATTCATCATTTATGGTCTTGTGTTAAATTATTTCCCAATCAAAGAACGCCACATGAAATCTCATTCAATGAAGTTTCTCATCAAAGAAAATGACTCTGAATATTCAACATAAAGTGGGTTATTTTAAAAACAAAAGGGTTGTATGAATAGCCACGTTGAGAAGGCGTTAGTGCTATTTCACTTGATACTAAGCAGTAAAACTATGAGAGACCCATATTAGCAGGAGACACCACTGTCGAGATTATAAAGGAGGTGTTTATCTTCACACTAATATTAGAAAAATGCATTCAAGCAGTTCTAGTTTATAAGGCATCGATTAAGGATTCCAACAAGATAAAGGAATCAAATGAAGATGGGAAAATGTTGTTTTCAACAAATCCCTCATTTGCAAGAGAAATGTGACAGCTAACTCTTTGAGTTGTTGAGTCCTCCAAAGTTGTCTTATCTTATTCTATTTCATAAAATTAGTTCCAAGATTGGAGGCATGAAGGAAACGTTTGATGAGGTTAAAGGAAACAACTGAAGACTCCATGAAGGAGAGGGGGAGAGGTTAGTATTTTTGTAATAGATGCACTGAGTTTCTTTGTAATAAGCTCGTTGGCAACACATGAATTTGATAATGATTTGTTCTTAAATTTAATTAAAATAAACCCTCAATCAAACTCAATATTGTTGGTGTCTTACTCTAGAAAGCATGGTAATATTATTATAAAATGTCATTCACCATGGTAATATTAATATATGTCTAACTTCTTTATTTTTTTAATTTATACATCATCAAGTGATATTATAAAATACATATTTTTAAATAATTTTTCACTGAATCCATTAAAAAATTGTTGGAATTTCAGATTTGAGTCATTGAACCTGCTCAACTTCCATATTAATCTCCATAGTAAGATTAATATCTTATTTCCTTCTTAAATTTATATATCATCAAAATCAGTGAAATTACAATTTTAAAATATCAATATAAAATTTGACAAAAAAAAAGAATCAATGATATTAATATATGATTAAAATATTTCATTATAATTTAATTTGGTGATTAAAAATGTAACTACTAAGATTTAAATATTATTATAAAATGCCAATTTCCATGGTAATATTAATATGTATCTAACTTCTTTGCTTTTTAAATTTATATATCATCAAAATCAGTGATATTATAAAATATCATATTTTGAGAAAAAAACTTAACTAAAATCTATAAAAAAATTGTTAGAACTTCAGATCTGAGTGATTTAATATATATAATTCATTTATATATTAAAAAATGTACTTTAAACAACAAAAAATAGTGATTTTACCAAGATTTATTTCCTAAAATTTCTGTGAAAATTTTCAAAAAACAAATATTTAGACAATTCTCTTTTTAAATCTATATATAATAGAAATCAATTAAAACATCCTTTTTAAATTTATATATAATGAAAATCAATTAAAACATCATTAAAAAAATAATATACCAACAAAATAAAAATAAAACAAAACAATTAAACAATTCCTTCCGTATTTAATTATAACCTCAATTTCCAATTACATGTTACCTCATACACCTAAATTCAAGGTTGAATTCCCATGGTCATTTAGACCTGTGATGTTACATGTTACCTCATAGACCTAAACAATTACTTTAATATTTAATTATAACCTCAATTTCCAATTACATGTTACCTCTTACACCTAAATTCAAGGTTGAATTCATGGTCATTTGGACTTGTGATGTTACATGTTACCTCATAGACCTAAATTCAAGGTTGAATTACCATGGTCATTTGGACTTGTGATCTCTGGGTTGGAATTTGGAATGCTTCCCAAGTCCGTGGGAAAATGTGTTTGACCATATGGGCAAAGCTTTAACCAATTAAAAAAAGACCCATTCCAGAAAACGACACAAAGTACAAACATTCATATTGAGCTGGCTGTATTGAACGCTACAATATCGAAAAACTGTCGAGAACATGGACACCCTAAACACACTATTTAAGCACAGTGAGGTTGCCAAGAATGTGACAGGTTAGTGTATTTGCCTTTCAGTGTTATAAGTTTCTGAGACAGGCAATGCTTCATCTTGCCTGTCATATAGCATTTGTCTTCGATTCTGTTTCAGGGTTCTTATTTTGTAAACGGATTGGTGTAGACTGATATGGAGGCCGTGAAACGTAATTCTACAATGGTTTCCTGGGCAATCTCAAGGCCGTTGTTGTTATTAGTGTTGTGTCTGTGTCAACAGTTGGTGGTGGGATTAGGATATGCCAGCGATGGACGCAAGACATTCATTGTTCGAGTTGACGGGAACTCAAAACCGACAGGCTTTCCCACTCACGAGCACTGGTACAGATCAACCGTGGCAGCTGCTATCAGGGACGCCCTCGAAACAGAATCGGGCACTGATATGGATGCACAACAAGACCATGCTTTGCTGCTTCATGTTTATAACACGGTGTTGCATGGCTTCTCGGCAAGGCTAACAGAGGAGGAAGCCGCTAAGATGGAAAAAGCACCGGGTGTTCTTGCCATATTCCCGGACCGTGTACGCCAGCTGCACACGACGCGGTCCCCGCACTTCCTCGGCCTTGACACGCCAAACGGAAGCGGCCTCTGGGCGGATTCCGATTACGGCTCCGATGTCGTGATCGGTTTCCTGGACTCCGGCATCTGGCCGGAACGGCGGAGCTTCAGCGATCAGGACATGGGTCCCGTTCCCAAGCACTGGAAAGGGGAATGCGAGAGTGGGGTCCGGTTCCCCAAGTCCCTGTGCAATCGGAAGCTGGTGGGAGCGCGTTTTTTCTGCGAAGGCTACGAAGCGGCATATGGTCCCATGAACGAGGCACTGGAGTCCCGTTCACCACGGGATTCGGAAGGCCATGGCACGCACACCGCCTCCACCGCCGCGGGCCGATACGTTGAGGGAGCCAGCATGATGGGGTACGCGCAGGGAATTGCCAAAGGAATAGCACCCCAGGCACGTATTGCGGTCTACAAGGTCTGTTGGGCCTCTGGCTGCTTTGATTCAGACGTACTCTCTGCTCTCGACAAGGCTGTAGACGACGGAGTAAACGTTCTTTCTCTCTCGATCGGAGGATCCGCCGGTCCTTATTATCTAGACAGCTTTGCGATCGGCACCTTCGAGGCGGTGAAGCGGGGGGTATTCGTTTCTGCGTCAGCGGGAAACGACGGTCCCAAAGCTCTGTCGGTCCAAAACGTAGCCCCCTGGGTCACCACAGTGGGGGCCGGCACTCTGGATCGTGACTTCCCCGCCGATGTCCAGCTTGGGAACGGGGCGGTCATCCGTGGCGTGTCGTTGTACAGCGGAAAGGGATTGAGCCCGCGACGTCTGGTGCCTCTTGTCTATGCTGGGGACGCTGCTCAGGAGGGCAACGGAAACAAATCTGTTGCCTCATCTTCTCTGTGCACGGAGGGGTCGTTGGATCCCAAGGTCGTCAGAGGCAAGATCGTGTTGTGTGAGCGTGGGGACAATCCCAGGGTGGCGAAGGGGGCTGTGGTTAAGCAGGCGGGAGGTGTGGGAATGATTCTTTCTAACACCGCCTCTGATGGTGAAGGGCTCATTGCCGACGCCCATCTGCTCCCCGCCAGTGCAGTGGGCAGCGCTGCTGGGGATTCGATCCGCAGATACATCAAATCAACCAGAAACCCCACCGCCACCATAACATTTCATGGCACCCAATTTGGGGTTAAGCCAGCTCCCGTCGTAGCTTCCTTTTCGAGCAGAGGGCCCAATTCCATAACGCCGGAAATTCTAAAGCCCGACATTATAGCCCCCGGTGTGAACATTCTGGCTGCCTGGACCGACGCGGCCGCTCCTACAGGCCTCTCAATCGATCAAAGGCGAACGGAATTCAATATAGTATCTGGGACTTCCATGTCATGCCCTCACGTTAGCGGGGTCGCTGCATTGCTCAAAGGAGCGCATCCCGACTGGAGCCCCGCCGCCATCAAATCTGCTATCATGACGACTGCTTCCACTCACGACAATATGAATAAACGCGAGGTGGCAATTGCCGATGAAGCCACGGGAAATGCTTCCATACCTTTTGATTTCGGCGCAGGTCACGTGGATCCCCAGAGAGCTATGGATCCTGGTCTCATTTACGATCTGGGCGTCGATGATTTTGTCAACTTTCTATGCAGTCTTAGATATAGTGAAGAATCCATCGGGGTTATCACCCGTACAAATAGTAGTTGTCCTGCTCAAAAAGGACAGCCTGAGAATCTCAATTATCCCTCATTTTCTGCTGTTTTCTATCAGAGGCAGTCTTTTAACCTGTCGAGAAGCTTCATCAGAACGGTCACCCTTGTTGGTCCTACTATTTCGACTTACACGGCCACCGTGAGTGCTCCAAGAGGGGTAGAGGTGACAGTGGAGCCGAGAATGCTAAAGTTTGCCAAGAGAGACGAGAAGTTGAGCTTCACCCTGAGCGTCAGCGCCAAGCCCCTGGAATTTGTCCCGGGAACGGCCAATTCAGACACAGTCTTTGGGTCGCTGGCCTGGAGCGATGGCAAGCACGTTGTACGGAGCCCAATTGTAGTAACCAGACAATCTTAGCAGATTTTTGGTCCTCATTTTTTTTCTGTATTTGAGTTGTTATGTTATCAAATACAGAGAAGACAGAATAATGGGATCTCATGAAGATCGAAAGGCACTTTGGTTTCTTGCTTCGTGGTTATTTGAAGTGAAACATTCTCGCTTCCCTGTTTTTGGTTGTGATCTCTTTTAGAATCAAAGCAATATCTTGATTTTGGCTTGGCTTGGTTTGGCTTTTGCTCATGGTAGGTATAATGGATTAACCATACTTGTAAAATGTTTATTTCTAGGTTATAATATTTGAATGTCTATTCCTTAAACAGTATAAAGATATTTGAAATTAAACTAAATTATATATTTTTAAAATTAAATTAAAATAAATTATATTGTTTTTTTTTTTCAAAATGATTTTTACAGAGTTATAATATAATATTTTAATCTCCATTCTTAAATATTATAAAAATATTTTAAATTAAAATAAATTATATATTTTAAAAATTAAATTAAAATATATTATATGATTTTTGTATCATTATGTAAGATGTGTATTTTAATATTTTACTTTTAAAATGTTATTTAAAATAATCAATGTGCTGATAACAGTCCCATCTTATAAGATATCAGATTGCTTTAAAATAGATAAAGACTTAGAAATTTTAGAAATTCAAATGTGTAATTGGTGATTGAGAATAATTTAATAAAGATGGGTAGAAACCAAAACATCGTATGCTTTAAAATAGACAAAAACTTAGAAATTTTAGAAATTTAAATGTGTAACTGGTGATTGAGAATAATTTAATAAAGATGGGTAGAAACCAAAGCATCTTATAAGATATCAGATTGCTTTAAAATAGACAAAGACTTAGAAATTTAAATGTGTAACTGGTGATTGAGAATAATTAGATGGGTAGAAACCAAAGCATCTGCACTTGTAACTGAATAAACGTGGGCAGAAGCCAAAGCATCCCCACCCCTTCCCATTTATGAAGGGCACTAGGATCCTAAGCCACATTGGTTCATGCATGAAAATATATGGAATGACAACTCTATGATATATGGAGCAAATATGATAAATCAATTTGTTGACTCTCTCAAAAATATAGGAATGTTTGTGACATTTATAATGTACTGACTTAGTTTATATCATTTAAGATCCTAGTTAACAAAAGTTAAAACTTAATAAATAATTTTTTACTTGACATTGATATTTTGTTATTTTTTTTAAGGTTTTATATTCAACAAGTTAACAAACTAACTATTTATGGTTCAACAAATTATAATTGAGCACATGAAATACAAATTATATATAGAAAAAATACATAGTTTAGTAAAATAATGAACCCTTATAACTATAATGACATAAATATCTTTCAGTGATGATATTTTCCTGTCTCTCGTTGTCCCCGCTGCTCTGCCCAAACTCTGCCCAAAATCAAATCTTTCCTCCTTGCCAGCTAGGAACAAAGCCTATCCGGCTCCCTAGCTCTAGGATTCCGTGAGGATTCCTGGCCCTTGAACCCAAAACTCCCATCAACCGATCCTCCCCTGTAAAAGTCCACCCAAACTCCAAACCAGAAAAATATAGTCCCTAATCTCAAAATAATGCTTCCTTCCCCAAAAACTCAAAAGTGTCTCTCCCAAATGCCTCTGCCCCCTCATATCCTCCTTCCCATTCACCGCCTCCTCCCTTCATTCAATGCCACCCACCTTATCCCTCCATTTAATGCCTTATCCCTCCATTCAATGCCTTATCCCTCCATACATTAAGTTTTCTATTAAATAAATTAAATTTTATTAAACTTTTAATTCGTTACCCAAACATTAAATGAGTTAATTAATTAATTAATTAATCAACATATATTAAACAATAAATAAATAATATTATTAATAAATAATCATTATTTAACTAATATACATTAGGATAATTAATTATACTTGATAAACCTTAAGCAATTATTTAACTAGGGTTGTTACATACACCCACCCTTCAGGAAACTTCGTCCCGAAGTTAAAGTATTTTATGATACAAGGGAAAAAAAACATGGTTCACACATTCATAACAAATAACCGACATTATTAGTAAGTAAGCCAAGAAAACTCATACATATCAGTGTACATGTGCAAGAAATGTATGTGTAGCTAATACATACAAGTCTTGTTCATGTACTAATATCAATAACTATCATCTGTATAGTAATTTCCATATGCATCCAATCCATTCAACAAGACTATTCATTTTTATAAAAGACAATAAACCAATCAAATGTTTGCGAAATCCTTTAATTACAATTATCTAGCTCAACAATGTTATTTAGAAAATTGTAGTTTAGTTACATAATTATGAATAATAATATATATCAATTTTCTTTTCAGAAGGAAAAGCAATAAATTCCACCATAAGACAAATCTCCATACACTCTCAACTATTTCTACTCATCCTTCCTCCCTAACTTACTTTCATCTTCCATTCCTATCCTTCCTTTGTTGGACTATCTTGGAGCGTCAACTATATTGACCTAACTCCAAATAGAACCCGTAAGTGGAAGTGTCACTATCTTGACCAAGCTTCCCCAGCAGGCAACTGACAGTCATCATCACACGTCTAGGGGAGCGTGAGCTAACACCGTCCTCCCATGATTTTAGGTTTCGGAGGATACACGGTGGGAAATGCCTCCACCCCTCCTAATCATGACTAGGGTCCACACACTACAATGGAATATACAGTGGCACCATGTTGCTGGGAGTTTTGTCATCGTCTATTCAGTTTTGGGCAGTCTCACCACATGAAATCCTGCACTGACCCACATATCATAGCAATGTCTCCAAACCAATATAATTTCACATACAAAGATTCATACCATATTGTTTCTCAGCCAGTGGTCATGACATCCACTTTCATCATCATTATCCCTTGGCTATTTCATAGCCCATAACCTGCAGATTAATCTATAACACAAACTCATACATATCTATGCATTATTATCATGTAATTACATACAACTATGATCTTAATTCGGTATCCCCGTACCAACAACTTTAACATCAAAGTTTTCAAGTTAGAATAGATCTCATAATATCCCATAATTCAATTAACGTTACCCATTCATAGAATTATCATTTACGTAATAGTTTGCATCATTTCCAACATCATTCAAATAGCATTTAAACCCTCATAGGATTCTCATTCACACAATATATCATATCATATCCATCATTATCAATAACATTTAAACATTCATAGAATTTACATTCACATAGTAGATCGCATCATATCCATCATCATCAATAACATTTAAAC